>KK904525.1:3623-16732 GCA_000696445.1 Aquilaria agallochum | reverse complement strand
CTGTAACTTTGACACCCCACTCAATAAAGAGCTACAGATTCTCATTAAGAGCAAACACTCAACCCTCAATCATTACAGGATAGATGCATTCACATAATAGGGATGAGTCGAGAAAAATAGTGCATCTCTTAACGGCTTCACTATGATTTGTTTTTCCCATTCAAAACCCAAGCCTCAAGATCTCTGATTTTTGGGCTGGGTATCCTCATAGGAAGCTCCATTCAATTTGGGCTTCAATCCCATCCCCCTCGATGTAATTCAGACCTTGTCTCTTGCAAGAAATTTTGTTAGCGGATCTGCAATATTTTCACATGATTTCACATAGTCCACATTAACAACTCCATCAATCATATAGAATCTTACAGTACTGTGTTTTCTTTGAATAGGTCTGGATTTTCCGTTATAATAATGGTTATTCACTGTATGTATTGGAGCAGTATTGTCACAATGTATTAAAATAGGAGGTACCGATTTTTCCCATAAAGGGATTTCAAATAAGAGATCTCTGAGCCAACTAGCTTCCTCACATGTAGAGACTAGAGCAATTAATTCTGCCTCCATCATGGACTTTGCTATTATTTGCTATTTTTTAGATTTCCAGCACACCGCACCACCTGCTAAAGTAAAGACATATCCCGTAACAGATAAAGAATCACTTGACAAAGTATTCCAATCAGCATCACAATGGCCCTCAAGTACAGCAGGATATCTTTGAAAAAATAAACCATAATTTTTTGTATATCTCAAATATCCCATTAAGTGATCAATAGCTCTCCAATGATCCATATTTGGTTTACTAGTAAATCTCCCAAGTATGCCCACTGCATATGAAATATCAGGTCTAGTACAATCTGTAAGATAGCGCAAACTACCAGTTATACTAGCATATAAAGTTTGATTAACAATACTTTCATCATGGTAGGCAACAATTTTATACTATTTGACATGGGAGTTAACACTAGTTTTGTACTTGCATAACTAAATTTACTCAAAATTTTATCAATGTAATGAGATTGATCTATAAAAATACCATCAGAACACCTTGTAATTTTGATGCCAAGAATAACATTTGCTTCACCTAAGTCTTTCATATCAAAATGTTCATGCAATTTATTTTTTATAAGATCAATCACATGCATAGATGAGCTGAAGATAAGTAAATCATCAACATACAAACACACAATGACATGATAATTATCAAAGGACTTAGAGTAAATACATTTATCACATTCACTAGACTTGAAGCCATTATTAATCATGCAAGAATCAAATTTTTCATGCCATTGCTTAGGAGCTTGTTTTAAACCATAAAGGGACTTTGTAAGTTTACAAACTTCGTGCTCTTGGCCAGTCACAACAAAACCTTCAGGTTGACCCATATAGATTTCTTCTTCTAAATCTCCATTTAGAAAAGCAGTTTTGACATCCATTTGATGAATGAAAAGTTTATAAAGAGATGCAACAGCAATCAAAAGTCTAATGGATGTTATTTTGGAAACAGGAGAATAAGTATCAAAGAAATCAAATTCTTCTTTTTGTTTAAAACCTTTAGCAACAAGTCTTGCTTTATATTTATCTATAGAGCCATCCAGTTTAAATTTTTTCCGGAGAACCCATTTACAACCGATTGTTTTAGAACCAAAATGTAAATCAACTAATTTCCAAGTATTATTTGAAATTAGAGAATCCATTTCCTCATTAATAGCTTCTTTCAAAAAAATAGATTCTTGTGATCCTAAAGCCTCTTTGAAAGAAATTGATTTGTCATTTACATTATAAACAAAAAAGTCAGGACCAAAATCCTTCTCAACTCTAATTCGTTTGCTTTTTCGTAACTTGAATTCCAAATTTTCTTGATTTTCCAAAGCGGTAGTAGAAGTACTCACAATTGGTTCTAAATTGTTTCTTTTTTCACTATCATGTTTTTCTTCTTTCTTGAAGGGAAATTTATCTTCATGAAAAATGGCATCAACCGACTCAATAATAACATTGTTTTCAAGATCCAAAAAATGATAAGCCTTGGTTTTTTGTGCATAGCCAAGAAAAGCCCAAGTTGTTGCTCTAGCTCTTAATTTTGGTCTTTTTGGATCATTTAACCGCACATAAGCCAGGCAACCCCAAACTCTAAAATAATCCAAATTTGGTTTGTAACCTTTCCACAATTCAAAAGGAGAAATATTGATTTTCTTACTTGGGACATGATTCAAAACATAACAAGCAGTCAAAATAGCTTCTCCGCACAAATTAGAATGAGCACTAGAACTAACAAGCATGGTATTAGTTAAACCAATCAGAGTTCTATTTTTGCGCTCAGCAACACCATTAGAAGTAGGAGAATATGGAGGAGTTGTTTCATGAATGATGCCCAAATTTTGAATAAAAAATTCAAAGTTATTGGAACCATATTCCATGCCTGTATCACTCCGAAATCTCTTGATTTTCCTCCCAAATTGATTTTCAATTTCATGTATAAAAACTTGAAATTTTTCAAGAGCATCACTTTTTTGTTTAATCAAATAAACATATGTGTATTTTGAAAAATCATCAATAAAAGTGATGAAATATCTATTGCCTCCACAAGTCAAAATTCCTTCAAATTCACATATATCAGTGTGAATTAATTCTAGTAATTCAGTTTTCCTCTCTACACTTTGAAAAGGCTTTCTTGTAATTTTTGTTAGACTACATGATTCACATTTTTCAAAATTAGAAGTGACTTTGGGTATTAAACCAAGAAAGCTCATGTTTTTCACATATTTTTCATTTATGTGACACAAACGTGCATGCCAAAAATTAGCAGAAGAAAGCATGTAAACAGAACTAGTAGATGNGTACCTTGTCATTGGAGGTAGTAAGATTTACCTTGGCTCCAACATTACCATTATTGAAATTGGCTCCTATGGCATCTTGGTTTCTAGCCTCCTCTTCTACTTGAACACGAGTGATAAGGCTTTCGATTGATATCTCCTTTTGTTTGTGACAGATGGCTTTTTGGAATTCCTTCGAAGAGGGCGGTAGTTTGTCGATGACTGCGATCACTAAAAGATCATCTCCAATCTTTACTCCTTCGGATCTCAGTTCGTGAGTAATGAGGCTAAAATCTTTGATTTGTTTCACTACAGACAGGTTGTCCACCATTTGATAGCGGAGCCATCGACTTCCAGCATATAGTTTTGCACCAGCCTCCTCAGTATCATATTTTTTCTGCAAGGCTTTCCAAATCTTCCTGGTACTATTATAAGAATTTTCATAATAGTCATAGAAATCGTCAGAGAGACAATTCAACAAGGCATACCGGCAATCAAATTCATCCCTCTCATATTTTGAAATCCTTTCAAAATGCATTTTTTTTTCTCATAATCACTCATATCATCGGTAGATATTTTGTGGGGTTTTTTCTCAGAAACCACATAGCCAAAATAAAACATTTTCAAGTAGTATAAAACTTTTCCCTTCCATCTCTTAAAATGTTCGCCATTAAACTTGAAAGGCAAATTGAGTTCATTTGAAAGCTTGATCGGTCTTTCACCACGAGACTGATTCATTTTTTTCTTTAAAAATCGAAACGTCAAAAAATTGTTGTTCCTCGTGGCGAAAATCGATACAATAAAATAAAATGAATAAAAGATAATAATCTAAAATAAAAAATAATATCACCGATGATACAAAGGATTTTGAGCTGAGGCGTGGAGCTGCCCACTTTTTTTTTTACGTTTCATGCCACACCGGTGCAACGGCCTCAGGTCACACCGCCCTCAGGATACAACAACCCAACTTTGTTGTTGCAGTTCTACTCACACTTGCACTATGGTAGAACAAAGCTCCACTCACACCTTTCTTTACCCAGTATTATTGTTTGGAGATAAAGAAAATATCTTTGTGGAAAATATGAATAATAGGAGAGATGGATAGACCAAAGAATATATATATGTGTGTGTATCAGACGAAACAGGGGCTATATATATATATATATATGTTATGAAAGTAAAATGTTGGAAGCTAGCCGTTTATAATTTAAGGCTAATAATATAGCCTAATGGGTAGTTTAGCTAGGAGAAATAAAAAAACGTTTAAAATCCTAAACGGCTATAAAGGAAAAACGGCTATAAAGTAATTAGTTATATATATTTAAAATTATTTATTGAAATAATATCCAACATATAGTAGCCGAGTTTGTTCAGCCTCATGTGGTTTTATTTTATCTTGATATTTTTAGCCGGGATTCCCTATTTTGTGTAATTAGTACTAATTTATTTTAACTTAAGCCAACTTAGTCTAAAATGACTTATTTTTATTTTTACATTTTTTTTGTCTAGAATCAATCTCATTTAAAAGTCAATATCATTTAGATGTAATAATCCATTTACAAGTAAATGTTCATGATATTATTAAATTTTTATAAATTTTTTTAGCTTTAGGCATTAAAAGGAAAATTCATAAAAATTTATTAATAAGATTATAAAAATTAAATCTTCAATGAATTATTTCACTTGTATAATATTGACTTTCAATTAAAATTAGTCTCGGATAATAAAAATTAAATCTTCAATGAATTATTTTACTTGCATAATATTAACTTTCAATTAAAATTGGTCTTGGATAAAAAATATATACAAATAAGAATAAATGAATTGGCTCTTAATTGTGTATTGACAACGCGAAAATGGCGTCACAAGCTACAAAATAGTGAGAACTGAAGCCAAGCTGCTGTTGGGCGGTCGTTACTTTAGCATTCGGGCCTTGCCAATCATTTTGACCATATGAAGTTACTGCTTATATTCAAAAACATTACTTGAATTTTATAGATTATTTTAAGTTTATATGCTTCCAAGAAAATTATTGCCGTGTCAGCTGCACTTAACCTGTATTTCGTTGAAAAACAAATCAACATTTACTCCATCAACGTTTCATTAATTTCCCATTTTCTTATTATAAAGAAATTGTTTTCGTTCTGCATATTTTCCTGCTTTTTAGATTTATGATCGATGCATGGTTCTAGACTACGACTTTGAAGGTACGTCTTGTACTTGTACTGTTATGTTGCACAAAAATTTCGAAAACTGATCATCTGCAGAAGTTGAGGACAGTTATAAAAGGCATTATTATAAAGGTGAAAGGGATAAATTAATTTACCATTAAGCTAAAAGGGTATAGTAATTTTATTGTTAAATTTTTCTTACAGTCATGGATGTATAGGATTGTGTTTAGGAGGGCGGGACGAAGGCGTGTGTTTTAGCATATTGTTCGCTCGCTGTTCACTTTACTAAAGTTTAGGAAACTTAAAATTACCCCTTAAGGTTTGCCCTAATTTATAGTTTACACCCATTTATTTTAGAAAACCTACATTTTGTCTCATGTTTCCTTTACATTGTTTAATAATAACTTCTAAAATTGTAATTTAAACTATACAATAGTCATATTCCAGTAATTTCAATCTCTTTAATATATATATATTTTTGTAGTTAATAGACATTATAAATTATCAGTTTTTTCTTTCTGTAAATGTATTTTTCTTCCTATAAATACATATCAGTATTTTTTGACAATCAGTTAGCTGTAAAAAAATATATATAAAAAATTTTAAAATTTCTAGAACATTAATATTCGTCAGTTTAAGTTAGGGTTTTAGAAGTTGTTATCAGATACTGTAAAGGAAGAACGGTGTAAAGTGTGAGTTTTTAAAAATAAAGGGGATAAAGTATAAGTTACACTAAATCAGAGGAGGTTTTTGTAATTTTCTCACTAAAGTTGCTGATTTGCGTAAGACATTTAAAAAGTATTAAATCCACCAAAGCCCATCATTAATTTTATAATTTACGAACAAGTATCTAACTTTAAAACTTTCACAATTTTATATCATATTAACTACCACTAATAAATAATTTTGAAAAATCCCAGCCCTACATTGCTACGTCCCTATTTACAGGTAAATTTACTATTAATATTTTCATTCTAGGCAATTTTACCATTGATCGTAAAAATGGATGGAACATTCCCTTTGATTAAAAAATATTTTATGATACAACTTTTAAACTAATCCTTAAAAGTTGCCACTAAACTCTTAAAATAGTTTACAAATAGCACTTCTTTGTTTTATCTTTCGAAAGCGAGAGAGGGAGATTGAATGAACAGGAATATACATGCCTTAATTTTGTTCTCATTTTCATTGCTTCATACACATTACACTGAATACTACTTACGATTATAAATGACTATATTCACAATCCTATTATTTCTGTTGCAATTTTTTTCTTTAATTTTCTACAAAGTATTTTCATCCATTTAGATGAAATTATGATCCCTGTTTCACATAACAAAACCTGCCATTAAACCATTGGTATTTGAATTTTGAGCTTAAGAACTTTGGAGAATTTCCTTTTGTAATATAGAGAAATTATATGAGCTTAACAAACAATATGGTGTAATATAGTACTTCCTCTGTCCCATATTTTTTAAAATGTTTAAGTTTTTTGAATAGTTTGATATAAATTTATTTATATTATTATTTATTAGAAAAATTTTAGAAGAATATATTTAGAAATTATAAATCTTTATTTATCATTTATATACAAAGATCTTTTATTTTTATACTAAAATATTGAAAATAAAAAATTATAAATTAATTGTTGAATGGTGAACGTTGTAACAATAATCTTTAGGATAACAATTGAGATTTGTGATTTTTGCCACAAATTTTAATGTTTAACCACACCCTCCCTTGATTTTATACCCATATATATATATATATTTATATATATTAAAAAGATCTTTAATATATATATTATATACATATATCTAATTAGTTATGACTTTGAAGCTAAAAACAAAAAATAAAAAGTGAGTGGCTAAGACCAAGTCCTGTTTTCTTTGTTTTCTTTTCCCGCCTACCCACTGTGAGAGAAGATGTGAATTTGGCTGACTGGCACCACAACTAAAAAGCTACAGTTCTGTTACATAGCCTATATAAACCCATTCATGATCAATTAACAGCATCAGATTAATTTCGGACTCCTTTTCTTCATTCTCTGGCCACTTGCGCTCAACTGGCACCTTCAATCGCCATGGCCTGCAGCTATTCACGAGCCCTCTTCCTGGCTGCCATCATGGGTTGTATGTTGGGGGTTGGCATGGCTAGCCGTGATTGGAGCTGGAATTGGGGATGGAACTGGCCAAGTTGGGGATCGCAGCATCATCCAAATGCCACAGCCGATGGCCCCAGGAAGATCATTGTCGGCGGTTCGGAGAACTGGCATTTCAACTTCAGTTATATTGATTGGGCTTCCAAAAATGGACCCTACGTCGTCAATGATACTCTCGGTGAGTACGATACTCTACAACATTCATTTTGTGAGGGCTCTTTTATCTTTTTATTAGAAATACAAGGCCTTCAGAAACAATGTTTTGTTTTGTTCCACGTTAATTTGCCATCGTATTCTGGAAGTGATTGAATTTGGGTCCTTCATTTTCTTTCAGTGTTCAAGTATGACCCTCCGATCGAGAACCAAACTCGGCCTCACAGCGTTTACCTACTCCCCGACTTGAGGAGTTTCAAGGATTGCGACATTAGCAAGGGCAAGTTGGTTGCCAACGCAACGGAGGGGACCGGCGACGGCTTCGACTTTGTGCTCAGGGAGCCTCGGCCTTATTACTTTGCTTGCGGCACAGGCAACGGCATCCATTGCAGCCTTGGGCTCATGAAATTTTCCGTGTTCCCGCTGCTTCGTTGGCGATACTAACTAGTTTGGCCACAGAAGATATAGTGCACACCTCACCCGAAGCGTTTTTTCGATTCCAGATTGATACTTTTTCTTTTGTTTTTTTGGCTTTTGTTTTAATTTGTTTTCCGAATAATATGGTGAATTCAGTTTGTGATTTCATTTTGTCTGTGCTTCAATGGGTCATTTTGAATAAATATTAAAAGGTTTGGTTAATAATAGTGAATTTTGCCAGTGAGATACTAGATACATACATGTTCAAATTTTCCTCATTGTCTATCAATTTGTGTGTATTTACTAATCTCTCAGAATTCCTAGTATTAAGAATTTTTACGAAAATTTACTAAAAGAAAAAACAAAGTAAGGTTTCATTAAAATTATACTTACCAAATAATGTTTCAAAACCTGCCTTCATTTTTAACACCACCACAGTCAAATAATTAAGTAGATAACATGAATTTATGGAGTTCATCTGTCATGCACCTATGTTCATTATAGTCGTGACTCGTGAGCTTCAGCCCAAACTTTCCACCAAACAGGCATAGTCTCTGTTGTGCTAATACACCACTTTTGGTCCAATCCCATAATTATTATATTATTTTCTTTTTACATGGGCCGTTGACTACAAGTCCAAATTGGACTTTAAATCTAATTTCTAATTGTATTGGAGATAGCCACGTGATGTGGCTATAAAAGCCATTGTTCCTTAGTTTTCTTCGTGTGCGAGAAAGAGCCAAAGAGAGACGAAAACCTGGCTGAGAGAAATTGGAACGGAGGTTGCGACTCGGCTTCGTTCCACACTAGCTCTTTCCGGGCAGCAATTTTCACTTTTTATTTGAGTATTGATCTTATAACCTGGGAGGCCATTTTTTTGGGTTTATGGAGCATTGATCAAAGAGTATTAGTACTTTGAATGTTCATGGTATGAGATTTTTATAGAAACCATACAATGTTGAATTTCAGGTTTTCAAATTACTGTAATAAGATTCAAGTTTAAGTAATAACTTGCATCTTGCACATAGTACTATTTTCCTTTGTTACCCACTTTGGGGTAATCCAATTATGGTGCCAAAATTATGTATTTAGACTCCCAGGATTGGTAATGTTCTGTAAGCCATCAGAACACCACCCTTAGTGTGCATACCCAAGTGGCCCTCTTGGGCACTATGTAAACATATGCATATTGGTTCAACCATCACACACATATTCACATTTCATTCACACTATGGCAGCAAAGAAGGAAAACACTAGCACAAGTCTTAATCTTAACTACCACACTTTAGGCAATTTTGTTAGGTTCTAGTGACCAGCTACTGCACCTACAACTTCCACTAATAAACTGTATCATTCTAGCCACATACCCCCCCTATTTTTTTTTGCTCCATTATCAAGTAGAGGCTTAGAGCAAACCAAGGAATTTTTTTTTACATCAATAGCCCACCTATGGACCAAGTTATGAATTTTTGAAGTTGGTTACAAAATTCTGACAAAATGAACAGTAACTCAGCCAACTTTGTAACGTCATATCTTTGGCTACAAGGCTCTAAATCCAGAAATTCCAAAGCCCAGTTAACCCTCTAGATAGGAGTGGTCAAAATTTCATACCAAGATTCATTCTACACAGGGAGATATTAAACTTTAGGTCCAAAGTCAAAATTCTGGCAACTTTTGGACCATTTTGCCCATACAATTTTTCCAAATCATGCAAACACTTCATTTACAAGGAGAAAGCCCTCCAAGGCTATCCCATATATGTCCATTACACATATGAATTACATTCCCTTTCTTTTAACAACTTTATGTGGCCAAAACAAAATTTAAAAGTAAGCAGCCCATCATTCACACTTAGGCAGCTTTGCACCACATCACTTACATAGCCAAAACATTACTCAAATGTTCACATACTTGTCTCATTTTACATACACTACATATACATGAATACACGCACTACAACATGGTCTTAACTCAGCTAAATACACACCCTAGGTTACAGGAGGTCTTGAGATACAATGGACTCCAAAAACAGGATGCTGGACAGCTGCTGCACAACATAATAAGTATCATCATTAAAAATACCAAATGTGCTTCTAAAATCACCAAGCTTTCCAGATCATAACTAGACATATGGAAGTTCATATACCTGAAATTTCAGATCAAAACTCAAACCACAAAGGTTAGTTTGAAGGTGATCTTTCTGCTGGACCTGAAATGAAGGAATTGAGGGGAGTAAGTTTCATTGAAAAACTTAGTAAGGGTAGCACTTGGATTCACTAGGCAATGTAACCATAATTAAAACCTGAATCCAAAGACACTAAAACACAAAAACCACAATGCATATATACAAGATATAGCAACCAAATGTAGCAGCCAAACACAAACAACAAACACATGAAATGTGGCAGCAGCATATACCATAGGTTAGTCCATAGAACACATAATAAACATAAATAAATCACTATGGCAGCCCTCCTCAAGCTAATTCTTGGTCTTAGGAGGATTCTAACAGTATTTAGTACTAACTTTGGGCTCTAGAAACCCTCATTTCACTACCATCTTTGTGCACTTCATACTAGGTCACAAAACTTTTAATAAGTGCACTCCTCTCAATAAGCTTGGTTCATCAAGCTCATGGCTTTCTTCCAAGCTTATCCATAGCTCCATGGATATTTGAAAATTGCAGAAAACAACCCATGAGAGCAAGAGAACCCTTACCTTGATGGGTATGCTGAAATTGGAGCTTGATCTTAGGTACACTCAAGTCTTAGAACCACATAGCTTCCAATTGCCCTTTCTTGCTTTCTTTTGCCTTCAATTTCAATCTTTTAAGTATGGTGGCTATGGAGGAAGTATGGCTGTGTTCTTGGACTGGGGAAGGCGAAAATGAGAGAGGGATAAGTGATTTGGCCATTTAAATGGCCTTAAATGAGCTTAAGGGCACAAAACACACTTAAACAAGTTTAACCTTGCTTTATGTCATTTCTTTCTTACTAATTATGGTTTCTTTGTCTTAAACTCATTGGCACACATGTGCCCAACATTTTTGACTAATTATCAAGTCTTGGCTGCCTCCCCCATGGTGGGATAACCCCACAATTCCATTCTTAGACTTAAGTCAAAAGCATGAACACCTTAAGGTTTACACTAGGACATTTAGGTCCTTATTGCCTTTAGTGTTTCCTTTGTCCAAACTTGTCTTCCATGAGCAATTTAGTCCTCCAATAGCAGTTTCCTAACATTCATATCCTTCCCATAACTCTCCAAGTCTCTTTCTTGAGAGTTTTGCANGTATTCTTCAGGATACCTTTCCATAAGGTCTTTTTCAGTTTCCCAGGTTGCTTCTCTTTCAGAGTGGTGTGACCACTGAACTTTAACCATGGGAATATGTTTGTTTCTTAACCTTCTGGTATCCTTGGCTAAGATAGCTATAGGTTTCTCTTCATATGTCAAGTTAGGTTCCACCTGTATGTCTTCCACTACAATAGTATGCTTTGTGTCCAATAGACACTTGTTAAGCATACTGGTGTGAAAAACATTATGAACACTTGACATACTTGGCGGTAGAGCTAACCTGTATGCTACCTTGCCAACTCTGTCCAAGATCTCATAAGAATCTATGTATCTTATAGCTAACATGGTCCTTTAGGCACATAAATTAGGTCCTTGAAATACAATAATCCTTGCTTGTAAGCAAATGATTCATACAAGGAACTTTTTTCCTCTCCTGAAATCTTGTTCACACTTCTCAGTCCACTCAAACCTTTGATCGTTCTTGGTCAGATGAGTAAGAACTGAGATAATCATGGAAAAGCCTGATACAAACCTCCTGTAGTATCCAGCTAATCCTAGGAAACTTCTGATTTCCTTCACAGTCTTTGGTCTTTCCCACTTTTGCACTGCCTTTACCTTTTCAGGGTCTACCTTAAGGCCTTGTGCATCTATGATGTGTCCTAGGAAAGACACTTCCTTTATCCAGAATTCACACTTGGATAACTTGGCATAAAGCTGATGCTGCAACAGAGTCTTTAAGACAATCTTCAAATGATGTTCATGCTCATTTTCATCCTTAGAATACACTAGGATGTCATTAATGAACACAACCACAAATTTGTCCAGATGTGGTATGAACACCCTGTTCATCAGGTCCATGAAAGCAGCTGCGGCATTAGTCAAACCAAACGGCATGACTGTGTACTCATAATGCCCATATCTAGTCCTGAATGCAATTTTAGGAATATCTTCTTCCTTTACTCTTAATTGGAAGTATCCATATCTCAAATCTATCTTAGAAAAGATCCTAGCTCCCTTGAGTTGATCAAACAGATCCTCAATCCTAGGGAGTGGATACTTGTTCTTGATAGTCATTGCATTAAGCTTTCTGTAGTCAATGCATAGTCTCAACGATCCATCCTTTTTCTTCACAAAGAGAACAGGAGCTCCCCATGGTGAAACACTTGGCCTTATGAACCCTTTTTCAAGAAGTTCATCAAGTTGTTTCTTGAGCTCATTTATCTTTGTGATTGGAATTCTGTAAGGAGGTATGGATATTAGACTAGCTCCTGGTTGCAACTTGACCTCAAACTCAATTTCCCTTAGTGGAGGAATACTTGGCAGGTCTTTAGGAAAGACTTGTGGAAAGTTTCTTACTATAGGTATTCTATCCACTTCTTCTTCACAGTGTAATTGATTCAATGCATTACAATAATCATGCTCAAAAATCACAAGTATCTCATCTAGTACCTCTAGCTCCATGCCATGCATTTCATACACTAATTCCTTAGAATTCACTAATGCATGCACTTCACCATCAGGCAATGTGATTTCCATCTTAGCACAATCAATTCTTATGTTATGCATAGCAAGCCAATTCATACTCAGCACTAAATCATACTTAGGAATATCCAACACTAGCATATTAGTCATAGCCTTAGTCTTTCCTACTACTAGCTCACAATTCTTAGCTAGGTCATTAGTGAAAAGACATTGACTACCTGCTGTTTTCACTAAAGATATCCTAGGCATGACTTCAGTAGGCAATTTCATGGAATTAACAAATTTCCTAGACACTATAGACACAGATGCACTAGTATCAAACAGAACACTAACAAGCATACCATTAAGGTAAATGTTACGTCTTAGTGCTCCTCCCTGCTCTGATGTCTCTGGCCTCTCCACTTGTAAGACTTTGCCAGCTCTCTACACTGGAGGCCGAGGCACTGGAGGAACTGGCCTCTACTGTCCCTTGCTTGGTGCTCCTCCTCTAGGTCCTGCCCCAATAGGTCTTACTGGACCTTGGTCTTCTGGCCTCTTTTGAGCCTGTGGGTAGTCTTTGATCCAATGATCCATGGATCCACATCTTAGACACACTTGGGTATCAAAGTAGCAAGGTTTCTTTCC
>KK904524.1:10989-27339 GCA_000696445.1 Aquilaria agallochum | reverse complement strand
CAAGCTTTCGGCCAAATACCAACTTCCAAGCTAAAGTGTTCTTTACTCAATTGGCCTAGTATAACACCAAATCAACACCATTACTCCTTGTTCATGGAACATAGACCATGTATTCAAGGAAAACACAAATTTACCTCAAACCCTAGCTTGGAATTGTCTCGGCCCTAGCTATTGAACTTGAGTTGTGTAGTGCCCAAATTAAAGCTTCCTAGCTTGCCTCCTTCATTCTAGCTCCAATTGCTCCTTAACCGAAACCAATTTGGAGGAACTCAAGAGCCAAGCCAAGAACACCAAGCTAAGCCAACTCTTGGCCAAAAGAAATGAAGCCCGAAATGGAAAAAAAATGGCTTAAGTGGTCTTGGTCAATTCCGGTTACATGACACTTCTGATTAAGTTCGCAATTAAGCTAGCTTTCAGCCTCAATTTTTTTGCATGGTGCAATGAAGCCCTCACATCTTCACGGTCACACATCCATCACTAAATCACATGTTCACCTAGGCACTTAGGCTACTTCATGGCTTACAATGCCATGCACAAGTCAACACAAGTCCCAAGGTGTCATTTCTCCCATATGAAACCGGCCAAATAACTAATTTAAGTACTACTTAGTCTAACTAAGGTAATGATAATTTCTACCTTAGTGGGAGACATGATATGACTAGTTATCATTGTTGTCTGCCTTAATTTGGTCTAGTTTGCCATTAACCCTTGTATAGTTTTGCATGGCTGAAAATGATCACTTCAACTTTGTGGTTTTAATTGTACCACCAAGCTAAGTGTGCAATTTGGTCCCCTTTCTTTGATTTCTATCATTTTTCGCATAGTCAAGTTTCTGTGTGCAGTTAGGACCCAAAAGTTCCCAGCTTTGTACATACATCACTGTGCTAGTTTCCACAGTCCTTCACATTATTCCTCTATGTTCCTTGGCCTAAGCCAAGCACTTAGGAGGTGAGCCTAACAAACATTCCAATAACCTTTTAGGTTCAACAAGCAATCCAATAACCCTTTCGGGTTCAGTAAGCAATCCATTAGCTAGGATATTTCATTTTACCCATACTTATGTTACCACCTCACAAAATGAGAGAATTACAAGTGTGTCATAATGGCTAAAAACCATTATATTGTGTAATTCTCACCATAGTGATTGAAGTATAGGGGCTAAAAGGCATCATCAACACCTCCTTAAAAGTGTTCCAAGTTGGTAACTTGGCCCTTAAGAAAAGCCTAAAAGATTCCTTGTTTGTCAAGCAACCTATGGATTTTTTTGTAAGGTTTTGGAAATTCAAGTACGCAATTGCAAAACTCTTAAGAAAGAGACTCGGAGAGTTATGGGAAGCATGTAAATGGTATGTAAGTGCTATTGGAGGACCAAATTACTCATGGAAGACAAGTTTGGACAAAGGAAACACTAAAGGCAATAAGGACCTAAATGTCCTAGTGTAAACCTTAAGGTGTTCAAGCTTTTGACTTAAGTCTACGGGTGTAATTGTGGGGTTATCCCACCATGGGGGACGCAGCCAAGACTTGATAATTAGTCAAAAATGTTGGGCGCATGGGTACCAATGAGTTTAATACTAAGAAAGCATAATTAGTGAGAAAGAAAATGACATAAAGCAAGGTTAAGCTTGTTAAGTGTGTTTTGTGCCCTTAAGCACATTTAAGGCCATTTAAGAGGCCAAATCACATATTCCTCTCTCATTTTCATCCTCCCCCAGCCCAAGAACACAGCCATACTTCCTCTATAGCCACCACACCTTAAAACTTGCAATTGATTGAAATTGAAGGCAAAAGGAAGCAATTGGAAGCAAACTAGAGCTATTTCTTGGATACTTCAAGGATCAAGCTTGATTTTCGGCCTACCGACTTTGGTAAGGGTTATCTTGCTCTCATGGACTATTTTTTTCAATTTTCAAACATCCATGGAGCTAGGGCTAAGCTTGGAAGAGAGCCATGAGCTTGATGAACCAAGCTTAGTGAGGGGAGTGCACTTATTGAAGGTTTTGTGACCTAGTCTGAAGTGCACAAAGATGGCAGTAAAATGAGGGTTTCTCGAGCCCAAAGTTAGTACTAACTACTATTAAATTCATCCTAAGACCAAACACTAGCTTGNCAACATCCATGGAGCTAGGGCTAAGCTTGGAAGAGAGCCATGAGCTTGATGAACCAAGCTTAGTGAGGGGAGTGCACTTATTGAAGGTTTTGTGACCTAGTCTGAAGTGCACAAAGATGGCAGTAAAATGAGGGTTTCTCGAGCCCAAAGTTAGTACTAACTACTATTAAATTCATCCTAAGACCAAACACTAGCTTGAGGAGGGCTTCGATAGTGATTTATTTATGTTTATTGCATGATTTATGGACTAACCTATGGTTATTGTTGGTGCTGCATTTCATGTGTTTGTTGGTTGTGAATGGTTACTGAATTTGGTTTCTATATCTTGTATATATGAATTTTGTTTTTTGTGTTTTAGTGTCTTTGGATGCATATTTTAATGATGGTCCCATTGCCTATTGAATCCAAGTGTTACCCTTACTAAGTTTCTCAATAAAACTTACTCCCCTCAATTCTGTCATTTCAGGTCCAGTGGAAAGATCACATTCAAACTGATCTTTGTGGCATGATTTTTTATCTAAAATTTCAGGTACATAAACTTCCATATGTCTAGTTTTGATCTGTAAATTTTGGTGATATAAGGAGCACATTTGTTATTTTTGGTGGTGGTACTTATTGTGTTGTGCAGCAGCTGTCCAGCATCCTATTTCTGGAGTCCATTGTGTCTCGGCACTCCTGCAACCTAGGGTGTGTATTTAGCGAAGTTAAGACCATATTGTATTGCATGTATGCAGGTACATGTAGTGTACGTAAAATGAGACAAGTATGTGAACATTTGAGTAATGTTTTGGCTATGTAAGCGATGTGGTGCAAAGCTGCCTAAGTGTGGATGATGGGCTGCTTACTTGTAAATTCTGTTTTGGCCACATAAGGTTGTTAAAGTCAAGCTAAAGTAATTAATATGTGTGATGGACATATATGGGATTTATTTGGAGGGCTTTCCCCTTGTGAATGAAGTGTTTTCACACTTATGAAATTTTGTATGGGCAAAATGGTCATAAAGTGACCAGAATTTTGACTCTGCACTTAAAGTTCTATATCTCCCTGTGTAGAAGCAATCTAGATATGAAATTTTGACCACACCTGGATAACATCGATAAGTTAAAATGAGATTTTGAATTTCTGAATTTGGAGCCCTGTAGCCAAAGATGTGATGCTGCAAAGTTGGCTAAGTTACTATTGATTTGGTCAGAATTTTGTGACCAACTTAAAAAATCCATAACCTGGTCCATAGGTGGGCTATTGTTGTAAAAAAAAATTCCTTGGTTTTATATAAGTCTCTAATTGCTAATGGAGCAACAAAAATATGGGTGTACTTGACTAGAATGATACAGTTTATGAGTGGAAGTTGCTGGTCCAGTGGCTGGTCACTAGAACTTAACAAGATTGCCTAATGTGTAGTAGCCAAGATTAAGCCTTGTGCTAGTGTTTTCCTTCTTTGCTTCCATGGTGTGAAATAATTGTGAATATGTGTGTGATTATTGGGCCAATATGAATGTGTTTACATAGTACCCAAGAGGGCCACTTGTGTATGCACACTAAGGGTAGTGTTCTGATGACCTACAAAACATTACCAATCCTGGGAGTCTAAATTCACGTTTTTGGCACCATAATTGGACTACCCCAGAGTGGCTAACAACTTAGCTACAACTGCAAGCATAAACATAAACAACAATGAGCTCCTGGGGATTAACACAATCAATATGGCCATCTATGCCCCCGGGTCAGCATTTCCCCTCGCTTGCTTTGATTGCTTTGATTGGTTCAATCATCATTCAATAATCCAAAAATGGATTTAATCAAACAATACAATTAGTATATCAATAAGGCTAAAGTTTGATTCCCTCAAAGCATCCTTCTTACTCTAGCCGATAGGAATCCATATGCCTTGTTCCTACAGAGCTTTAAATCTTACTCTAGCCTTTAGAAACCTTGAACAATTCAATACCCCTCTAGAAACCATGATCACACATATCAATTCAATGTCACATGGTTTCCTAGCTTTTCTTACTTCGCATGTTACCAGAAAATTCCAATACATGCGATAACAATAGTAAGTAAGGCTAGTGTCCCTTACCTTAAATTCACCTTTATTTACATAATTTCTAGCACTTCAATTATGCTCCTATAGCCCATTCATCAACTCAGCTTGGCTGTGAAGAATAACTACTTCATCGTATAACCCGAGCCTAGATTCCAACTAAAGTAGGCTGCCTCTCTTTCGAGCTTGTCATGGCATTTCTGAATACCTAAACCATTATCTATAATTACCTGAAACCATTGCCAAATCCATTTCCTTGACCTAACAAAGAAGCAAATTTCTTACCCATAAATTTGAAACATCCAGCTTACATCCAAAACCAAATATGCTCATTTGTCCTTCATAATCAGCATCTCAGCTCTATTTTTGAGCTAAAACTAGACATAGAAATGGTTTAGATGAAGAAGGAACTAATTCTAGCTCCTTTAGACAAGTGCCTGACATGATAGATTTAATAGTTATTAAGTGGAGCTTAAACCCTCACTTAAATGCTTCATCTGTCCATTTGTTTTCAACTCAGGCCACAGGTTATTACTCTGACCAGAGTCTGCTTTGAACCTTTCTAGCCAAGTTTTCTAATTAATTCAATTTAGCCCCCTATATTTTTGTTAGGTAAAACCTCCAACTCCTAGATTTCTGGCAATTCGGTCCTTTAGCACTTGGTTGGTGACAACCTTACTGATTTTATAACTTTTTTTTCCAAGTCAGTCCATAACCTATCAAATGCTTTTGATAGACTTTACAGTTAAGTCCTTGCCTTTATCTAAACAATCAATTAAGCCACTACCTTTTTAGTTTAACTAGGCTCGGTTACACCAATTAAATCACAATTCAATGTCAACAGGTGAATTAAACAATGAGGGGTATTTTCATAGCATACTTCCTAATTTAAATAATTAGGCAAATACGCCATAATTACCTCATAGCTTAAGCATGTCTCTAACACAATGTGACTGTTAAAGGACACCCATCCTCCAGCGAGGAAGTCCTCGCCGTAGGCTATTCACTTGTTGCTTGAGTCTCTAGTGTGGACTGGGACCTCGGGAATCCCATGTCCTTTGAACACCGAGTCTCCATGACAACGACTTCGTTACAAGTTCCCATAGATGGCACCAAATGATGCCCAATAGCATCTTCATTTTATGACATACTGGGTATGAGAGAGACTTTTGGTGAGAAGGTATCTGCAAGACCCTGAGGAATATGGGTTAGGAGCTCCCCAGAGTGTGTTTTTTAGGGAGGAGCCTCTGACACCCAAGTCAGTATACAGGTGAGAAGTTGCTAAGAGCGAAGAGCAGAGAGTAAGAGAGAGAGAGACAATCCCATTTTTATAACCTAAGAGCCTTCCAAGTATTTATAAGAGGATGGGAGAGAAGACCATTTTGCACAGTCTGTTCAGATCAGGACACTTGTTGTCAGGGCACTGTTTCGTTGCTTGGCCCATGCCAAAAATGTAAGCAAAAATGTACAAAAATAATAAGGGACTTAAGTGGAAGTGAAGAAGGTGATGTATATGTACAACCGAGAACTATCGGGTTCAAATGCACAATTAAAATGGCCTAAGTGTTAATGGCAAGAAAAAAAAAGTTTGAGGGCCAAACTTAACCTTCTTTCAGGTTATAAAAGTGAAGCAACTACATGCAAAGGGACTTAATGCACAATGCAGAAGTGTATGAGGCCGTGAAGGTCATTGAAGCCATCTTTAAGTACATGTGGCACATGGCCGATTAATGCATACTTCCACTTAACCAAAAATCTTTAGTTTCGGTCAAAACTCTATTTTGCAAGTCAAAGCGTGTTCTTTGTGTTCTTGGGTTGAAAGCTTCGGGTTTATTCCAAATTGGTGGTGATTAAGGCTTGAATTGAAAAATCAGGCTTGGATTTGGTGTTCTTGGCCTTAGGCGACCTTGTGATTGAATTTTCAAGAAGAGTCTTGAAGATTCAAGTTGGCCGAGAGTTTCCAAGAAACGAATTGGTAAGGTTTCATGAAATCTACTTGATTCTGGTAATGTTACATGTTCAAGTATAGTAATGGCTTCTAAGTGATAGTATTATTGAGCTATATGATCTTAGATTGCTAGATGGGGCATATATGGAACCTTCGGGTTTTTTTGATTTCTTGGCTAGCTAGTCATTAATGGAAAGTACTAAGGTTCAAAGTGGGCAAGCCATCCTATCTTTGAACTTGGAGTCTAGTGGAATGGTGTTGGAATGGCGAAGCTTGGAGTGAAATTCATGTGTCTGCTCGCTAGTTGGCTTCGGCCGAGAAAGACATTGTGTTCTGGTGTGTGTGTTGTGTGCTTGGTTGCTTGGATGTGCTTGCTAACCTTTCATAGTGGTAGTTATTATGCGTATATGCAATTGTACTTGTGTTTTGGTGTTTTGTTGTTTTCCTTGCAGGTTAAGTAAATCTATAAGAATGTTAAGCTTTCAGGCTTAACTAAATTAGCTCCTTGGAGCTGTAGTGAACCTTACTGAGTTTATAAAACTCATGCCCCTTATTGTATATGTTTTGGGAAAAGGCTTAAAGCTTGAGTGATTGTGTGTTGCTTGTGTGCTAAGTTATCGCATGTTTTGCCATGGTATATGTTATAACTGAAAGCTTGGCTTATGAGTACATTGTGCAACTCTTATGGTTGCTACTTCAACTTATGTGTTTGAATTTTGTAGGCTTTTGTGTAGAGTTGTGGGATAAGTCTAGGACTAATGGATGTGTGCTCATGGGCATTAGTATTTTGGCTTGCGTTTATGACCATGAACTTGGTGATATGACTTTTCCTACAATCTTTGATCTTGTATTGTACCTTTAAGGTTGCTCTATGATACTATTGGTAGTTCGATATGTAAAGCATAACTTGTGCCCTTTTTGGATTATGAGTACTCTTGGTATGATTCCAAGTAGGTAGTACTTATGTGGAGGCTATTTTGTGTATGTATAGCCTCGGTTGCACTATGGAACTTTATGTATATATGTGAATGAACAGAACGCCAAGTTATGCTATTGATTCTTATTTACCCGAATGTGCATTGGCATGAAAAACATGTTTTTAAACCTCTATGGTTATGGGCTTCTTTGTTGACATGCATTGGAATGTCACACTTGATGAGCACACACTTTAGACACTTAAAGATAAAAAGTATGCATGCCTTGCCTGGTGTTGCAAGTAACTTTTAAAGCTTTGACTTGAAATGCAAGTAAGCACACAGAGCTACCTAGTAAGCCTCCTACAGCACCTCTCAGGCATTGGACTTAAGAAAATAAGACTTGAGTTATAGAAAAAAAGGTTGGTCAAAACCTAAGGCTACTCCTAATACATACTAGTGCATGAATTAAAGAACATTTATCGTCACTTACTCTAGTGGCACTTTAGGTGCACAGGCTAGGGCCTATGTGAAGTGTGACAGGCTTTGTTGGTATCAGAGCTTTGGTTTACTGCTTCTGATTAGGTATAGTATTTTTCCTAGACTTGTTCCCACATGGGTTTATATAAGACTTGTACTTATTGAGCATATGTGAATAAATGCATCTTGAGTGCGGGATGAGAACCAGAGGCAGGGAAAGACAATTCCTTGAATAGGAAGAAAGTGGGGCAAACCATCCTAGAGATGGATGTGTCCTCTACCTAGAAAGTTCTTCTAGCCACTTTCAGGCTGGAAGGACATGTAGAGCTCTGGTGGAGAGCTGTACAGAGAACTGACTAGGAAAAGAATCAGAGGAGACCACCTGCAAGGATGTGGTCCATGAGATGGACTGATTTCCTCCAAGTCTTCCAACAACAATATGTGAGTAAGGCTCAAAAAGATCAGAAGTAGTTGGAATTTGACTAGTTAGAGCAGGGAGACCTTAGTGTGATAGAGTATGAGCAGAAGTTCAATAAATTGATTATATATGCTCCTTTGTATGATGGGCAAGATGAATTGAAGACCAAAATATTTTTTAGAGGCTTACAGCATGAGTTGAAATAGATCCTCAGATCTGTGGGAGCCAAAGATTACTATTCAGTAATGCAGAGTGCTATTGCCCTTGAGCAAGAATTTAAGGAGCAAACCAGGAGTGGTCCAGGAAGTGGAAGTGGATCATAGAAGGGACATCAAAAGAGGCCGAGAGAAGAGGTTGAGCCAAGTGCAGGAAGGAAAGGAAAGAAGAAAGAGAAAAGGCCATAGCAATATGGTCCCTAGGGCAATACCTGTGGGAAATTTCATGGCAACAAGCCATGCTTCAAAACTTCTAGTGGATGCCACAAGTGTGGAGCCCCAGATCACTGGGTGAGGGATTGCCCTAAAAGAAGGGATGACAGGAGAATCCAGGGGAGGTACAACCCTAGAGGACCTAGTGGGTAGATGCCTATGCTCCAGCTAAGGACAAATGTGCCTAACCCAGGGGGAGTTAAGCACCAAGGCTGCCTCAGGATCAATAAAGGCCAAATGCACGGCCTAGTAGGGTGTTTTAGTTGGAGACTTCCAAGAAGGTGCAAGAAGCACTAGAGGCTGAAGTAGTTGGCAAGGAAACTAGTCAGCAGAGGACTAGCAGGATAGCCTTGAAAGGTACTATCTACCTTAATGGCCAGTTAGTGTTTGCACTATTTGATATTGGAGCTTCATTGTCCATAATTTCTGCTAGCTTGGTTAAGACCATGAATTTAGAAGTAAGGTACATGACAAACATATATTTGGTTAAAACTACTGGCAATAAAGTCTTATTTACATATCACATGGTTGAAAATTGTGTGATTCAAATAGACAAGCTGAAACTGAGAGTAGATTTAATAGTGCTAGACACTTATGATTATGATGTGATATTGGGCATGAACTAAGCTAAGTGAGTATAAATTAATTATAGATTGCCATGCTAGACAATTACTGATGCCTGGTTGTGAACCATATGAACTGGATAAATCACTAGAGTTAGCCTTGGACTACCAAGTTGAAGTGTTGAAATTAATAACTCTAGAAGATGAATATGAATGCATGGAATTAAATGAACAGGGAGCGGCTAGTGAACATAAGCAGATGACTATAGTTCAGGATTTTCTAGAGGTTTTACCTATAGACCTACCTGGACTGCCACCAATGAGGGTGGTGGAATTTGAAATCAAACTAGTGCCAGGAGTAGCACTAGTGTCTACTACTCCATATAAGATGGCATTACCTGAAATGGTAGAACTAAAAAAGTAGTTAGATGAATTGATGGAAAAAGGGTTCATTAGACCAAGTGTGTCTCCTTGGGGAGCACCTGTATTATTTGTGAAAAAGGAGGATGGAACCCTTAGGCTCTATATAGATTATAGAAAGCTTAATGCTTGGACCATTAAGAACAAGTACCCCCTCCCAAGAATTGAAGATCTATTCGACCAGTTGAAAGGAGCAAGAATATTCTCCAAAATAGATCTCAGGTCTGGTTATTTCCATCTAAGGGTTAAAGAGGAAGACATACCTAAGACTACTTTCAAGACTAGGTATGGACACTTTGAATATACAGTGATGCCATTTGGGCTTACAAATGCACCTACATTTTTCAAGGACTTAATGCATAGGGTATTCAGAGCACACCTAGACCACTTTGTGGTAGTTTTTATTGATGATATTTTGGTGTACTCAAAAGATGAGGAAACTCATAAAGAACACCTAAAGGTGGTGCTTGGCTTGCTCTAAGAACATAAACTTTATGGGAAGCTCAACAAATGTAAATTTTGGACTCAGGAAATTAGGTTTCTGGGTCATGTGATAAATGATCAAGGATTGGCAGTGGATCCTGAAAAGGTAAGGTCAATCTTGGATTGCAAGCAACCCCAAAATGTAAGAGAAGTCAAAATTTTCCTAGGTTAGCTGCTATTATAGGGGATTTGTGCCAAAATTTTCTTTTATAGCAGCACCCATGACCTAGTTAACCCAAAAGAACCAGAAATTTGCCAAGGAAAAAAATGTGAGGAAAGCTTCCAAGAGCTGAAAAGGAGGCTGACCACAACTCATGTGTTAGTTTTACCAGATCCTAAAAAGGACAATGAAGTGTACACTGATGTATCCCATATAGGGCTAAGATGTGTCCTAATGCAAGAAAAGCAAGCTATTGCTTTTGGATCAAGATAATTAAGACTTCATGAAAAGAAGTATCCAATGCATGACCTGGAACTAGCTGCAGTAGTTTTTGCTCTTAAGCAATAGAGACATTACCTATTGGGTAATATATTTTAGGTCTATACAGACCATAAAAGTTTCAAGTACCTTTTCACTCAAAAGGACTTGAACATGAGACAGAGGAGATGGTTGGAATACCTGAAGGATTTTGACTGTGTGATAGAATACACAGCTGGTAAAGCCAATGTAGTGGTAGTTGCCCTAAGCAGAAATTATGCTGGCATGCTCAAGGGTGGAGAAGGAGAACATAAGGTTGAGAGCCTTAGCCTTACTTGCTTAGTAAGTAAATGGCTAACATGGGAGTATGAGCAACTTAGTGTGTTCACCATTACCCCTCAGTGGAAAGAACTTATCAGCGAAGCTCAGTTTAGTGATGAGAACATGGGACTGGTGTATGGACAAAGAAAATGAAAACTTTATCAAGGACTCTCCTCTAAGCAAGGATTGTTATATTTCTAGAACAGATTATGTATGCCTAAAAAAGGATGATCTAAGATTCCCGATTATGGAAGAAGCACACTCTAGTAAGCCTAGTATGCATCCTAAAGCCACAAAAATGTACCATGCTCTTAGAACCTACTTTTGGTTGCCATATATGAAACATGACATTAGCACTCATGTACCTAAGTGTGAAGTGTGCCAACAAGTAAAGGTTAAGCACCAGAAACTAGGAGGGAAGCTTCAAAGCTTACTCATACCTGAAAGAAAGTGGGGGTCCATATCTATGGATTTTGTAGTTGGAATGCCTTTGACAAGAAGGAAACAAAATGCCATTTGGGTCATTACAAATAGATTGACCAAGGCAGCTCATTTTCTTCCAATGAATCTCACTGATTCTTTAGAGAAACTTGCCTAACTTTACATAAGGGAGATAGTGAGACTTCATGGAGTACCTAATGATATTGTATCAGATAGGAATCCTAGGTTTGTCTCTAGGTTCTGGAAATCCCTACATTAGGCATTAGGAACTAAACTTAAGTTTAGTTCAGCATACCATCCACAGACTGATGGACAAACCGAGAGAACAATCCAAACTCTGAAGGATATGTTGAGATGTTGTATTATTGATTTTCAAGGAAAATAGGATGTGCATCTCCCATTAGTGGAGTTCTCTTAGAACAATCGTTATCATTTAGTGATTGGAATGGCCCCATATGAAGCCTTCAATGGCAGGAAATGTATAACACTTCGTTGCTGGCATCAACCAGAAGATAAATTGGAATTGGGACCAGACATTGTTAAAAAGACCATAGAAAAGGCAAAACTAATTCAAGCAAGAATCAAGGTTGCAAATGAAAAGTAGTAGTCTTATGAAAATGTGAAAAAGAGAAGAGACTTGGAATTCCATGAAGGGGACTGGGTGTGGCTTAAAGTTTCTCCGATGAAGAGAGTGATAAGATTTGGAAAAAAAGGGAAATTGGCACTCAGATACATAGGGCCATACCAAGTGTTGGCCAAGGTTAGAAATATGGCATAGCAGTTAGATTTGCAACCAGAACTTGGTAATATACATGATGTGTTTCATGTAAGCATTCTCAAGAAGTATGTTCCTAGTTCCAAACAGATAGTAATACCTGCTAGTGTACTTATAACCCCAAACTTTTCATATGAAGAGGTACAAATTGAATTCCTAGCCAGAGACAATAGGGAGTTAAGAAGTAGGTGGATTTCTATGATTAATGTTTAGTGGAGCAACCATACTCCCGAAGAGGCAACCTGGGAACTAGAACAGGAAATTGCCAATAGCTACCCCTAGTTGTATCCAAAACTTGTGAAGAATTTGGCAAAAAAGTTTCTTTAAGGAGGGAGGTGTTGTTAGGAAACTTTTTTAGTGCTTGGCCCATGCCAAAAATGTAAGGGAAAATGTACAAAAACAATGAGGGACTTGAGTGGAAGTGACGGAGGTGGTGTATATGTACAACCAAGAACTATCGGCATCAAATGCACAATTAAAATGGCCTAAGTGTTAATGGCGAGAAACAAAGTTTAAGGGCCAAATTGAAGCTTTTTTGGAGTTCTAAAAATGAAGCAAATACATGCAATAGGACTTAATGCACCATTCAAAAGTGTATGAGGTCGTGAAGGGCATTTAAGCCATCTTTAAGCACATGTGGCACATGGCCGGTTAATGCATGCTTCCACTTAACCGAAAATATTTAGTTTTGGTCAAAACTCTAATTTGCAAGTCCAAGCATGTTCTTCATCTTCTTGGTTTGAAAGCTTTGGGTTCATGCCAAATTGGTGGTGAAAGAAGCTTGAATTGAAGAATCAAGCTTGCATTTGGTGTTCTTGGACTTAGGCGACCTTATGATTGAATTTTCAAGAGGAGTCTTGAGGATTCAAGTTGGCCAAGAGTTTCAAAGCAAGGAATTGGCAGGGTTTCATGAAATCTACTTGATTTTGGTAATGTTCCATGTTCAAGTAGAGTAATGGCTTCTAAGTGATAGTATTATTAAGCTATATGATCTTAGATTGCTAGATGGGGCATATATGGAACCTTTGGGTTCATGTGATTTCTTTTCTAGCTAGTTAATGGAAAGTACTAAGGTTCAAAGTGGGTAGGCCATCCTTTCTTTAAACTTGGAGCTCTAGTGGAATGGTGTTGGAATGGCAAAGCTTGGAGTGAAATTTATGTGTGTGCTTGCTAATTGGCTTCGACCGAAAAGGACATTGTGTTGTGGTGTGTGTGTTGTGTGCTTGGTTACTTGCATGTGGTTGCTAACCTTTCATAGTGGTAGTTATTATGTGTATATGCAATTGTGCTTGTGTTTTGGCGTTTTCTTATTTTCTTGCCAGGTTAAGTAAAGCTATAAGGAGGTTAAGCTTTCGGGCGTAACTAAATTAGCTCCTTGGAGATATAGTGAACCTGACTGAGCTATAAAACTCACGCCCCTTATTGTGTATGTTTCAGGAAAAGGCTTAGAGCTTGAGTGATTGTGTGTTCCTTGCATGCTAAGTTATTGCACGTTTTGCCAAGGTATGTGTTATAACCGAAAGCTTGGCTTGTGAGTACTGATGCCCCGCAGCATCCTCGTTGTGTGACATGGTGTAGATACAAGCACGACTTCCGGTATTAAGGTGTCTGGGAAAGGGACCTCCAGTGTGAAGATCGCTTGGAGAGGGGCTTCCGGCAGGAAGGTGGCTGCAAGACTCAGTAAAACAGAGGTTAGAGACTCCCCGGAGTGTGATTCCAGGGGAGGAGCCTTCGACACTCAAGTAAATATTTTAGAGAATAAAGATAAGAAAAAAGGAATAGAGAGCATAACATAGCTAGGGTTTTCTATATCTTGTGTCCTTACCAAGGTTCTCCACATGTATTTATAGGAGGTCATGAGAAGAAGGCTTTCTGCTATAGCTTGTCTTAGATTATGACACGTGGTCGGCTAGATTTGATCCGTACGTTTGGGAATAGGCACCCCCAGCTAGTTGTAGCCATTATGACCAGAGATCAAGGGCGTGTGGGAGGGCTATGTGTCAGAAGCTCTTATCCATCTTCGTCTCATTTGGGTGAGAACTCCTTCGGTGATGGGGCCTCTTCGGGGAGTAAGACTCCTTCGGCAGACAGGTATCCTTCGGTTCGATTTTTGCTCTCGAGGGCCGCAGGGGGAAGCTCCTCACCAGGGTGGAGGACCTTCGGGGTGACAGCCAAAGGGCTATTACCCTCTGAACTCCCAAGTTCTGATGAAGACCACCCCCGGTAAAGACGAGCTTCGCCCTCAGAAGAGACGAACACCACCCTTGGAAAGAGGGTCCACAGTCCTTCATCCCCTAAACTCTGTTGTCCACCATCACCCTTGGGAATAAGAGGATTAACCTTGGGAGTACAGTGTGCCACCAGCCTCAATAAGATAACCTGGCCAACTTTAAGAAAACTAGACTTACTACCCTCGGCAGGGGAAAACAACCTCCGAAGGGGATCCTCTGCGCTGAGGGGCATTCCGAATGACTGGGGCAACATCGGCAAAAAGCTTTCATATCCCGAAGAGATCTTTTTATTCCGAAGGCGCACTGAAGGGGTCTTGTCAGCAACAAAAATGGTTAAGGAGCCTTTGACCCAGAAACCTCGCACACACCCCTGATGCACAAGCCTCTCACGGCCCTGACTTCTAGCTAGAACAGCCTATGGCTAGCTGGAGATCCCTATCCGCAAAGGTACGAACCGCATCTGGCCGAACACGTGTCATGATCTAAGTAGGCTGTGTCAAATGGACTTTTCCCAACACCCTCTTATAAATACTTGGGGAACAGGCTTGGAAAAAAAACATGAAAGACTCTTAATAGAATTCTGCCCTTTATTCTCCAATCACTACTCCTCATTTTCCAAATACTAACTTGGGCGTTGGAGTCTCCTTCCCCGGAAACACACTCCGTGGCCTCCTAACCCCTGTTCTTTTGAGCATTTCAGGCACTCTCACGCTGGAAGTCTCATCTGCTAGCATCTCCATACTAGAAGTCCTTCTCAGGCCTACCATGTCGTACAACGAAGATTGTTACCCACTCCAGGGTAGTCCAGTTATGGTGCCAAAACTGTGCATTTAAACTCTCAGGATTGGTAATGTTCTATAGGCCATCAGAACACTACCCTTAGTGTGCATACCCAAGTGGCCGTCTTGGGCACTATGTAAACACATGCATATTGGTCCAACCATCACAAACATATTCACATTTCATGCACACCATGGCAGCGAAGAAGGAAAACACTAGCACAAGTCTTAGTTTTGGCTTCCACACATTAGGCAATCCTGTTAAGTTCTAGTGGCCAGCTACTGCACCTGTAACTTCCACTAATAAAATGTATCATTCTAGCCTCATACCTGCATGTTTTCCTTGCTCCATTATGAAGTAGAGACTTAGAGCAAACCAAGGAATTTTTTTTTACATCAATAGCCCACCTATGGACCAAGTTATGGATTTTTTAAGTTGGTTACAAAATTCTGACCAAATAAAGAGTAACTCAGCCAATTTTGCACCATCATATCTTTGGGTACAAGGATCCAAATCCAGAAATTATGAATTCCAGTTCAACCTCTAGATGTTCTCTAGGTGTGGTCCAAATTTCATACCAAGATTCATTCTACATAGGGATATATTAAACTTTAGGTACATGGTTGAAATTCTGGCAACTTTTGGACTATTTTGCCCATACAATTTTTCCAAACCATGCAAACACGTCATTCACAAGGGGAAAGCCCTCCAAGGCTATCCAATACATGTCCAATACACATATTAATTACATTATCTTGCATCTAGCAACTTTACGTGGCCAAAACAGAATTTACAAGTAAGCAGCCTATCTTCACACTTAGGCAGCTTTGCACCACATCACTTACATAGCCAAAACATTACTCAAATGTTCACATACTTGTCTCATCTTACATTCACTACATGTACATGCATACATGCACTAAAATATGGTCTTAACTCAGCTAAATACGCACCCTAGGTTACAGGAGGTCCTGAGACACAATGGAGTCCAAAAACAGGATGCTGGACAGCTGCTGCACAATACAGTAAGTACCACCATTAAAAATACCAAATGTGCTCCTAAAATCTCCAAAATTTCCAGATCATAACTAGAAATATGGAAGTTTATGTACCTGAAATTTTAGATCAAAACTCAAACCAAAAGGTTTAGTTTGAAGGTGATCTTTCTGCTGGACCTGAAATGACAGAATTGAGGGGAGTAAGTTTCATTGAGAAACTTAGTAAGGGTAACACTTGGTTTCTTAAGGTAATGTGATCCTCATTAAAACGTGCATCCAAAGACACTAAAACACAAAAACCACAATGCATATATACAAGATATAGCAACCAAATGCAGCAGCCAAACACAAACAACAAACACATGAAATGTGGCAGCAACATATACCATAGGTTAGTCCATAAAACACATAATAAACATAACCAAATCACTATGGTAGTCCTCCTCAAGTTAATTCTTGGTATTAGGAGGATTCTAAAAGTAGCTAGTACTAACTTTTGGGCCCTAGAAACCCTCATTTCACTGCCATCTTTCTGCACTTGACAATAGGTCACAAAACCTTCAATAAGTGCACTCCCCTCA
>KK904522.1:15708-26746 GCA_000696445.1 Aquilaria agallochum | reverse complement strand
CATTCTCGCACAACAGAAAACATATACAGGCCAGATCCCATATCCATTTAAGTGTCATTATTTCACTCACTACCAGGACACTAACTTGGGCGTCGGAGGCTCCTCCCCGGAAAGTCATCCCGGGGACCTCCTAACCTTTCTTTCGGAGTCTTTCAGGTACTTTCCCACTTGGGGAACCTCTCCGTCAGGCATTCTCCCTCCTCGAAAGCTCCCTTGGAATTCACCATGTCGCAAGACAAAGATGCCGAAGGGCATCACTTACATTTCTTCGGTCGAAAGCTCCCTAACTAAAGTCCCCAACACCTCAGCAGCCGCATTGGGACTCAAAGGGGTAGAATTGATGGTCGGTTCCGAAGGGGGGTCGACACGAATAGGAGTTTGATCTAGCACCTCCACTTCCCCTTCGGGTGAAGGTGGAAGGGAGTCCTCCTTGGCTTTCTTCGACTTCAACGCCGAAGAAGAACCGCCTGGTACCTTCTTCCTCTTAGGCGTTGCCTTCTTCTTTTGTTGCTCCCCCTTCTTGGCCTGGCCGAGGAAGAGACTTTTGTAAAAGGCAACAGACTTGTCACCCATTTCTGCAAACAGAAGAACAACAGTGTAAGTATAGAATGGTATGATGAAAAAATCTGGGACGGAGCTTACTCTCTTGAAGTGCCGAGTACGTGGGTTCTCCCAGAAGGAGCTTCACCAACCATGCATTCTTCCCATTGACCAAGGGCTTTGGCATTCCTTCGTCGGTAACATGCTCCTTAAAAACCCCAAGTTCCTGAAGGACTTGTTCGATAATGAAATTCCATCTAATGGGAAAGGGGTATAAAGAACATGGAGGGGCCCAGGGTCCCAATTCACAACAGACCGATTACAGCTATCAAATTCTTCAAATTGGGACTCTAGCTCTAAGGTTCAGAGCTTTCTCGAGTCTACTACATCGGTATCAAGAGTGCCCGAAGCCCATTTGGTTGGCAGGTCCTTTCATCGCTCATCCACCTTCAAAAAAAAGATCTTCTTCTGCCACCCTCGGCAACTATCCTTTGTTCTGAAGGTGACCACATATTTCTTGCTCCCAGATCCCCAAGGGAGCAAGAAATAGAACCCGCCCTTCATAATGGAGTGGAGTTTGTAGTATTGCATAAAAAAGATAAAGTGGGGCTTTATGTTGAAGACCCCACACATGCAAAGAAAAGCGTTAAAGTAGGAGTAGGAATTCGGAAGAAGTTGGTTCACGGCTATGCCATGGAATTGGCAAAAGTCACAAACCGTCTTCGGAAGGGATACTGAAGTCCCGCCTTCAGTTGAGCCCTGAAGATGGTAACCTCATCTGAATGAAGAGCATAGCTGGGCATGCCAAGACTAGGTAGCCTGGTGACGGAGTAAGAAGGGAGAAAAAATTTTAGCCGACCACTTCTTCACTTTCTCTGAAGTGGCCCAGCTCAGATGAAGGTTAAGTGGGAGCCAACTCTCAGGAATGGTGTGAGCTTCTATATGGTAAGAAGACATGTTCAGAAACAAGACCCTAACCTCAGGAAGAAGAAAGGGAAAGAATCAAAACAAAAAACACACTTCGGAAGGAGACCCACCTAGCTCAGAACGAAGACAGTAACCTCGAAAACCACCACACACTCACTGGAAATCACTCCGCCACTAGCACCACTACCAAAGAGGGAAAAAGACAAGAGGAAATTAGAGAGCGAAAGAGAGTGAAAGCTGAGAAGTGTAGAAAAATCTGAAGGAGGAAGGGTTTATATAAACTGAAGGAATCAGGTGAAGCACCGCCATAATGACCTTTTGCAGGCGAAGGGACGTATCTGATGTAACGGATGCGACCGTTCGCTAGTCACCTGATGGCACGTGTCACTTGATGCGGGAAACAAAGGCACGCCTTCTAACAATAGGCAGACCTATGCAAGCCTAGCCCAAAATGATGTGTCTACCTGGTCAGAAGATGTGACGATTCACTGGCAGGCAACTAAAAACTCATAGGGGGAATATTTACCACAGTCCAAAGACACTACTTTAGAAATGTCGAGAGTTTAGTCAAAGACCCTGCTTCGGCCAGAGGAGGCATCTTAAACCAAAAAGGGAGCCCATACCAAATAAGGTGACCTCGGTCAAAATATGGCTATGCTGACTCGGACGTCTGCAACCTCTTTCGGAAAGGCTTAACGCCAAAGACAGAACTTCGGCTTCTCGAGGGGGGCATGTGGTAGCCAAAGGGCTATTACCCTTAAAGAACTCCTAATTGGCTTATTGAGCACTACCCTTGGTGTGTGTGTGCGACCAACTTCAAAGAAGGGGTGCCTTCACTATCGTCGCTGGGAACACTGCCTGAGAGCCGAGCGATGATGGCCCCTGAGATCTCCTGATTAGATAGCCAAAAACCACCCTCAATGAAGCCTAGCCTCGACCTCAAGGAACACTCATACACCACCCTCGGCAAGGTAACATGACCAACTTCGGGAAAAGGTGTCTTTCACCACCCTCGAATCTACAAACCTACCAACCTCGGGAAAGTTGATCCACCATCCTCGACGAAGGAGAACGTTTCGCAAAGTTAACCCACACTGCCGAAGGGCCTTTCCTAACAGCCCTCGGGGAAAATCTCTGCCTGAAAAGGTCTCATACCCCGAAGGGGTCTCACAGAGATACGACAAAAATGGTTAAGGAGCCTTTGACAGAGTGACCTCGCACATGCCCCTACCCTATGGCCAAAATGGCCTACGGCCAGCTAGAGATATCTACCTCCAAAGGTACGGATCGAATCTGACTGAACACGTGTCACTATCTAAACAGGCTGTGTCAAACGGCCTTCTCCCTCCACCCTCCTATAAATACTTAAGAAGGACCTTGGTAAGGACAGGACATTGAACTCTCACTATTTTCCCACTCTTTGTTCCTTACTACTACTACTCTCACAAATACTGACTTGGGCGTCAGAGGCTCCTCCCCCATAAACACACTCCGGGGAGCTCCTAACCCTTGTTCTTCTAAGTGTTATAGACATCTTCACGCCGAAAGTTCTCCCTATAGGCCAGCATGTCATTCAATGAAGATGCCAATAGGCATCACATGGAAAAGTTCATAAAGTTGAACTAATGATTGTGGTATGTTGCCGTGTTTGTAGGCCCTGATGGCTACATTGGGAGTTGCTGTGTTTGGCTCTATCCTAGTATAGGCTAGGACTAGGAGAGTAATAAAAGAGTTATGGCCTAAGTGTCAAGTCAAAGTAGAGGTCAAAGTGACTATAGGCATAGAGATAGTTTAAGCCTTGTTTACACCATTCAGAACACTTAGTGAACCAAACTTTTGGGCCATTTAGTCCTTCTTTGAAAATTTTGGCCTGTGCATATTTGTATATAATTGAGGGCAATAGGACTTAGTATAAAGCATGGCCTATGCCCTGTATGTATTTTGGACTTAAGTAAGTCATAAGGCACTAAGTATGGCATGATACAAAAATGCATTCATGGTTTGTAACCTATTAAACTAATGTGTATGCATGTATGTGTGCATGGGTGTGTGTGTGTGTTTTATGCTATGTAGGCCCTAGTTAGCCCTAAAAACACTGAGACACACATTCATAGGCCAACCTATGCTTATGCATCCCATATGCTTTAAAAGAAACACAATGAAATTGGTTAAGTAAGTGAATTCGCTAGAGTAACACATTAAACTGATAACTTAATATGTTAAAGTACCAACTTAACCTATTAATCTATTAATCTAAAGTTTTAAGTTAGGTTAAGAATCCTGGGAGTCAGAGTCTAATTCACCCTATGAAATCAACTAGGTGGCCAAAAATAACTGGTTGATCCCCAATCTCCTAAAAAGCTTTAGGGTGGGGGTGAATTGGGCCCTGACATTAAAAGTTTAAGAAAAAAACAAAGTCCTCAACACTAAGATGCCTAAGCTCAAGCCCTTTCATAAGGAATTTGTGAAACACCCCAATTTGGGAATAGAAAAACAGTCAGTTGAGCAAAAGACCATAAACAAAGGTGTTACTTAGGAGACAACCCAAGGGGAGTTTGCTCTTTTTCTTCCAACCTTCATATTTATATTTTAGTCATTTTTGTATTTTTTCTTACATTTAGGTATACATTAGGGACAATATAGGTTTTAGGTGTAGGGGTGTAGGTTTAGGCTTAGATTAATCATTTTATTTTCTGTTTTCTTGTTCTTTTTGTTTTGTGTCTTATTTGGAATGTTTCACTCTTTGCATGCTATTACTCAATCTTGAGAAGATTTTACTTTAAATTTGATGAAATTAGGTGACATGGCCATCCTTGGCCCCTACCCAAGAAGCTTGTGAGAACTGGTCTCACAGTGGTTGCAATTGGCTAGCTATATATGTGTGCAGATTAAAACTTCATGAAACCAATTGATTAGCCTAGAATATGCAGGATGCATGCTCTTATGCTTTGACTAGAGTAAATAGAAAGTGCAAAACATTCACTTGGCCAAGATACTTCCATAGAAGACAAGTTCAAATAGCCAAAGCATACAAAATGAACATTTATGTGATTATTACTACACATAACAACCATGTGAGAGTATTCAACATAAAGTAGGCTAATGCTCCTCACCCAAGAGCAACCCTAGAGTCTAGGAAACCATCATAGACAAGGGAGGCAACTAGGAGTACAAAATATACAAGCCATGACCGAGATCTTTTCAAACTAACTCCCACCTTGGAGGTAAGTCCCAGTGGCGAGTCACCAAAGTCCTATCCACATGCTGCTAGGATTTGGGACCAAGAAAACACTATAGTTAACACTATTACTTAAATAACAAGTAACCCAAATAGACTAGAATCATAAAGATTTTCAAGCACAGTACCTGCAACAACAAGCTACCGTGACAATCCTCAACGATTATCCGACCCAACAATGTCAAAAACTGCACAACATTAGTTAGGGTATGAGAATTCAAAAATTCTTAGTAAGGGTCTTCACTTCACTTGCAAGAAAAGTTACTAAGGACCACACATATGTAAACATATGCAACCTATTGTATGCTCATACAGCCTGAGGTTAGACTTATGCGGATAGATCTCAGTCCCTTGGGACCTTTCCTCAAACTAGTCCTTTAACTACAAGGCGGAGCCTTGTCTTCTAGCAAGCATAGCTTACTAGCCTAACCAGTGATAAGTCACTAGTTTAAACCCCCTTATGTTGTACAGAGCCTCTATGGTGGGACTACTATCGACTAGGTCACAAAGACCCATTAGGTGCACTAAGGTTTCACGTCACAACCTCGTGGCTAACTGCACGGCTAGGTCACCGATGGTACTAAACCTTTCACCCAAGCCAATGATACCTAGTTGTGATCTTTTGTTAACTAGTTTTCTTGTTTATGGTGGAAGAAACCATAAAACTCAAGAAAACTCCTAGGTCACAGAGGAGTTTTGGAAGCCCCTTGGAATACTTAGACCCCTAGGTACCCTAAGAACCCCCTTAGGCCTCCCCTTGAGCCTCCTAGCAAAATTGGAAAATTTTAGCCAACTTAACTATGGTGATGCATTGCCATAGTTACCAACATGCTGTGAACATTTCATGGCACTGGCAACATGTCACCAATACCTGCGAAAACCCAGAATTTTCAATTTTGCTGCTATGAACTTTGAAGACTAACCAAACATACTAATTATGCTTGGTTGGCCTTCAAACTTCATACACTAGAAAAACATGTTGCAAAGACCACAACCAACTATCAAAAACATTCTTATGATGCATTATAGCATCATTCCAATCTCCCCAAACCTAGTACTGTACCATGGTCAAACTAGCCCACTAACTAATGTTATTGCCAAAACAACTTGATTTCATCAAGCAAACACAAACCAATAGCATTAATTAAGCTTGAAAACATAACTCCCTTACCTTAATTTCAATCCACAAGCAAGAAACAAGCAACCTTTCCTCAAAAACCAAAGTTCCATAAAGTTCCTCCTAGTTCCAAGCAACCAAAAGCACAAACATATCATTACTAACTTCTAACCAAAACCCAAGCTCCCAATCAACTAATAAATAAGAATTCACCAAGAACACAAGTGTTACCTCGCATCAAAAATAGGGGATAGTGGAAAACATGGTTCCAAGCTCCAAAAACATGAAATTCTCCTTGGAACAAGCTTCCCATAGCTTATACTCCTTTGGTAGCTTTAAATTTCACCCAAAACTCTTGGTTTTGGGCATGAATAGATGAAGAAATGGTAGAAAGAAGGATGAGCTCAGTTTTCGAGTGGAAATGGCAGCCATCCTTCACCTTTACCATGTTTTATACCCATTTTTAAAATCAAGCCACCAAAGTTTACAAAAAAATTACAAATAAACCCCCTTACCTTATGAAACCTTAGTCAAACATGGTCAAATCTTGTTTATTTGAACTAAAATTGGGTCAAAGATAAAAGTTAAGTTATAAAACACTTTTTTAACACTTAGGACTCAGCTTCACTATTTGGCATGCAAAATTGCCATTTTTCCCCTAAACCTCATTTGGTACCTTAACCTTCTCAGAACTTAGTGAACTTTGCTAAACCTACATATTCTTACTGATAGCCGAAGGGTAATCGCCCCCGAAGAACCTCACGTGAGCACGCCACTTCCAGTCAAAGTAGACACGACAAAACCCTGGCAAAAAGAGGACTGTAGCACCCTCGGACAAGCCAGATAGGCGCTACCACTCAAGAAACCCATGGGACTAACTTCGGTCGAAAGGAGTCACAGCCTTTCCCGAAGGTGACCTCGCACCGACCTCACATGGCCAAAACCACCTCCATATACTCTCTGGGCCACCTTTGGGGCGCGCTCACAAAGTGCCACATCAGGTACCCAAGCCTGACCTCGGGAAAGTCCAACCGAAGGTGCCTCGTACAAACAGGGGACCTCCCTCCAAAGGAGCTCACCTCCCCGAATGAGCTCTATACCTCGAAGGAGTCCGGTCTATCCAAAAGGCCAAGTAGGCATACGGTGAAATAGCTAAGGAGTCTTTGACACACCGTACTTGTACAGCCCGCTCAGACATGCTCTGACACATCGCCCTTGTACTGCACTAGGCTCCCAGCCAGGTGGCTTATGGTCGGCTAGAAGATCCCTCTCTCCCCGAAGGTACGAACCGTATATGACTGAACATGTGTCACAATCTGGGCAGGCTGTGGGAAATGAGCTTCGCCTGTTCACTTCTCTATTAATATTCAGGAAGCGCCCCAGGTAAGGGGATCCCCCACTCCAAGGAAGAATCTCTCTGCTCCTTACTTACCCTCTACCTCCAAACACTGACTTGGGCGTCGGAGACTCCTCCCCCGGAAAAACACTCCGGGGAGCTCCTAACCCTTACTTTCCTGAGTCCTTGCAGTCCTTCTTCCACCGGAGGTTCTTCATCTAGTCATCCTCTCACCAGAAGTTACTGCTTCAGGCTCACCATGTTGCACAACGATGATGCCGATGGCCATCATTTGGCGCCATCTGTGGGAACTCTTTCTCAGGTCGTCATCGTAGAGACTCGGCATTCAAAGGACAAGGGGCTCCCAAAGTCACTTTCTGGGCCAGAGGCTCAACCAGTGACCAAGCAGCCCACGGCAGAAACTTCTGTGCCGGAGGACGACCGCCCTCTAATAGTGACGTTGGGCTTCCTACGAGACTTCCAATGCTCCATCATCGATGAAATGACTCAGCAGCTTGACCAGAGGTGGCCCTGGCCTCCTCTGGTCCGAAGGGCCTCCCTCTCGGCAACGCACCGGGAGAGAAGCCCGAGGTCCCCCCACCAGAGTTCCAAGAGTGAGGGTTCTCATGACGCATCTTCGACGGAAGACGTGCCCCCTAGGGCAGGACCCACCAGAGAAAGAGTCCCAAAAGAAACTAGGACCTCTTGTCGGCGGAGTCCCCCTCCGTATCAAAGGTCCACGTCTCCACGTCGCCAAAGTTATTCTCCGAGAAGGAAAAGAAGTTCGCCATTGCCGACGACCACCAGGCAGCAAGAGGAAGCTAACACAGCTACCCTCATGGAGAAGATCGTTGGAAGACTGGAAAAAGTTGAGAGGCAGATCTCCCGAAAACCAGTCTGGTCAAGGTTGTCCAACGCTTATACCGGAGAAGAGTCACCCTTTGTACGGGAAGTGGTGGAGGCGCCCATGCCTAGTGACTTCAGGGTGCCACGCTTGAAAACGTACGATGGGCGTAGTTACCCCCAGGCGCACCTGACAAAGTACAAGTGAAGCATGGTGCTCCACGATGCAGATGATGCTACCCTCTGCAAATGCTTCGAGGTGATCCTCTCCGGTCCAGCAACAGCATGGTATAACACCCTGGCTCACGGGACCTTACTAAGTTTCCAGGAACTGTCTACTACCTTCACCCAGTAGTTCATTGGTAGCAGGCCAACAGCCAAGATGCCAGTACAGATGTTCGACATAGCGTAGTGAAGTGGGGAAACCATTCGCGACTACATCGAAAGGTTCAACCAAGAAGCACTAAGCGTGCTTGACTTTCATCCTAAGATTTGCATCCTCACAATGATAAGAGGACTTCGAAGAGACTCCCAGCTCTTTTATGAGTTCTCCAAGAACCCCCCAGACACATTTGGGGAGTTTTACCGAAGGGCGGAACAGCACATGACGGTCAAAAAACTCAGAATGGGGGGACCAAAGGTGGAACACCCTCAGCCCGAAGGACCAAGCCACCAGCCTCGTTACCAGAATGAGGTTGGAGGAAGGCCCCGAAAACAAAGGGGTAAAAGACCAATGACGTTCACTCCCCTGAACGCCACAAAGGCTAGCATTCTAATGGCCTTAGAAAGGCAAGGGACTACAGTTCCAAGGCCAAAGGCCATGAATTCAGAAAACAAGAAGAACATGAAGAAGTTCTATCAATTCCACCAAGATCATGGCCATGACACTGAAGACTATTTCCAGCTAAGAAAGTACATCGAGTCTCTGATAAAGCAGGGCCAACTTCGCCGGTACTTGCGGATGCCTTTTCCGAAAGGAAGAAAGGAAGAGCAAAGAAGGGGGGACGAGGAGGACTATGATTCCGACAGACATCAGGACCAAAGTCCTCGAAAGAATCCACCACCATCAACAGGGGTCATCCAAACCATCACTACAGGCATACCCTCGGCTAAGAGGAAAAGAAAGACAAGAGAAATCTACGTAATGGAGTATGGGAACTCACCAAACAGACTTGTTCGCAGAGACGGGTCTACAGTGAAGTTCCCCGACGATGACCCACTCCTTGTCATGGCAAGGATAAGGAGTTGGGACATCAAAAGAGTACTCCTGGACGACGGCTCCAACACCGTCCCCATCTTCTCGCACCTACTATCTAAATTAGGCATCTCAAAAGGTGACCTCAACACACTCAATTCCCCCACCTTTGGGGTTCGGCCGTCCGAGCTCCTAGTCCTCGGATACGTCAATCTGCCCCTAATGTTGAAAGGTACCTCGCCTCAGAGTCAGGAGGAGCTGTTCACCTCCGTTATGACAAGATTCATTATCATTGATGTTCCCTCATCATACAACGCCATCCTCGGAAGGCAATCTCTACATCCGCCCGGACGTAAAGTACTTAATAGTCACCTTCGCAACTAAAGAAGGCGATGCAGAGATCTTCATTGACCAAGCCGAAGTCAGGAAGGTCTTCACCAAGGCTAGACAAATCCCGGCAAAGGTCCAAGTACAAACTTCAGCTACTAAAAGAGCAGTCACGATAGGCGAAGAGACAGCAAAGGAGGGAATAGAAGAATTTGAAAAAGTAAAAACAGAAGTTGTAGAGCTGATCCTCGGCCGAAGCACCCTAGTGGGGAGAAAATTGGCCAAGGGTGAGAAAGATAGGCTTATATCTTTCTTGATAACGAACAAAGATCTATTCGCCTACTCTCTGAAAGACATGCCTGGGGTTGACCTCAACATAATCCACCGTAGTCTCAAAGTACACCCTGACACTAGGCCGATTCGGCAGAAAAAAACCTATCGACTCATAAGAACTCCTTCGTTAAAGCCGAGGTTAAGTGCCTAATTAAGGCAGGGGTAATAAGAGAAGTTAAATACCCTGAATGGCTCAGCAACATGGTTATCGCCACAAAAGAAGGAAGTGAAAAGCTCCAAATGTGCATCAATTTCCGAAACCTGAATGATGCCTATCCAAAGGACTCTTACCCTTTGCCAGCCATAGACCAGTTGGTGGATTCAACCGCCGAGTACGGTCTCCTTAGTTTCCTTGATGCTTTCTGCGGGTATCATCAAATTCGGATGGACCTCGAAGATGAAGAAAAAACTGCCTTCATCATCGAAGTTGGTACCTACTGCTACATCAGAATGCCCTCCAGGCTTAAGAATGCAGGGGCTACCTATCAAAGGTTGATGAATAAGGTGTTCGACTCTCAGATCGGGAGGAACATGGAGGCGTATGTCGATGATATGATAGTTAAGAGCAGAATGCCTAGTGATCATATCATCGACTTAGGCGAAACCTTCCAATGACTTCGGGAGTTTGGCATTTGCCTTAACCCCGAGAAGTGTGCGCAAGTAAGTTCCTCAGGTTTATGGTGTCAGAAAGGGGAATAGACGCCAACCCCGAAAAGGTCAAAGCCTTGTTAGGATTCCAAACACCTACTACCACTAAAGATATACAAAGGCTTACCAGAAGAATCACTTCCCTTAGTAGATTCATTTCCAGGTATGGCAACTGATGTCGACCATTCTTCAAGGTGCTCACCAAAGTAGCCAAAAGCGAAGGCAACCCCGAAACTGAGGAGCAACCTTGGAAGCCAGAATGTCAAAAAGCTTGGGATGAGCTTAAAAACTACCTAACCCATCTGCCAATACTTCGGCAACCGCGGGAAGGAGAACCTCTCATCCTCTACCTCACAATCATAGAAAAAGCTGTGAGTTCAGTCCTAGTGAAAAGAATAGGGTGGGAGGTAGTGGCTGGTATATTATGTAACCAAGTCCCTGCACGGTGCCGAGGTCAGGTACCCATTGCTCCAAAAAGCCATTTATGCCTTAGTGCTCGTGGGTAGGAGGCTACGGCCCTACTTTCAAGGACAC
>KK904521.1:5672-21324 GCA_000696445.1 Aquilaria agallochum | reverse complement strand
GGATTAATGCCTTAATAAAATATCATGACTCAATGTGCAAAAATACAATCATCTCATGATTGGCTTTTTAGGCACGACACTAACAATCTCCTATTTGCACTAAAAGCCAATCATCCATGTATCTAATACCGATGGACCTAGAATGGCTATCAGCTTCTGCTGCGTAAAGGGCTTTGTCATTGGATCAGTAATGTTGCTGTCTGTCAAAGTCCTACATATCCTTACATCACCCCTCTTGATGATCTCCCTGATAAGATGATAGCGTCGAAGTATGTGTTTGGATCGCTGGTGAGATCGAAGTTCCTTAGCTTGTGCGATTGCTCGATTGTTGTCACAATAGAGCTTTATCGGGTCGACAATGCTTGGAACCACTCCAAGTTCAGTGATGAACTTCTTGATCCAAACTGCCTCCATCGCAACATCAGAGGTGGCAATGTACTGAAATTCTGTTGTAGAGTCAGCTACTGTCTTTTGCTTTGAACTCTTCCAGCTCACAGCACCACCACCAATACAAAACACATATCCAGATTATGATCCAAAATCATCCTTATCAGATTCGAAGCTTTCATCGATGTAACCCCTTACAATGAGCTCATCTTCACCTCCAAAGACCAAGAATGCATCCTTAGTCCTTCGTAAGTACTTAAGGATTTCTTAACAGTTTCCCAGTGACTCTCACTAGGGTTCGATTGGTACCTACTCGTCATGCTCAAAGCATATAACACATCGGGATGAGTACATATCATGGCATACATGATAGATCCAATTGCTGAGGCATATGAAATCTTACTCATGCACTTTTTCTCCTCGGGTGTACTCGAACCCTGAGACTTAGAAAGAGTTATACCATGTGACATGGGCAAGAATTCTTTCCTGGAATCTTGCATGCTGAACCTCTTTAGCACCTTGTCAATGTATGTACTTTGACTTAGGCCAAGAAGCTTTCTAGATCTATCTCTATAGATCTTGATGCCTAACACATAGGCTGCTTCACCTAAGTCTTTCACAGAGAAACATTTCCCTAGCCAAGTCTTCACAGACTGTAGCTCAGGAATGCCATTCCCGATGAGCAGTATGTCACATACAACACCAAGAAGACAATAGCGCTCCCATTAACCTCCTTGTAGACACAAGGTTTATCTTCATTTTTTATAAAACCAAACTCTTTGATTGCTTCATCAAAATGAAGATTCCAACTTCGAGAAGCTTGCTTCAGTCCATAAATGGACCTTTGCAACTTGCACACTTTATTGGCATTCTCAGGAGTGACAAAACCCTTAGGTTGTGTTAAGTACACATCCTCAAGTAGCTTTCCATTTAGGAATGCAGTTTTGACATCCATTTGCCATATCTCATAATCATAGTGTGCAGCAATAGCAAACAAAATTCGGATGGATTTAAGCATAGCAACTGGTGAAAAAGTTTCATCATAGTCAATACCATGAATTTGCTTGAAACCTTTTGCAACCAATCNTAGCCACTTCTCAGAGTCAGGCCCCGACATAGCTTGTTGGTAGGTTGTGGGCTCATCCTGATCCATGAGCATCACATCACCAATGTGAGTCACGAGAAATCCATATCTCTCAGGCTCACGCCGAATCCTACCAGATCTATGTGGGCTCTGTGCTACAGGAAGAGACTTTTGAACCACAATATCTTGTGGTGTCTGTTCAGGTTCCATTTCAAGTTCGATGTCTCCTTGTTCTTGAATTTCTTCAAGTTCTACTTTCCTCCCACTAGTTCCTTTTGAGATAAACTCTTTCTCTAAAAAGACACCAGTTCGAGCAACAAACACTTTTTGCTCAGAAGGATTGTAGAAATAGTAACCCTTTGTTTCTTTGGAATACCCAACAAAAAGGAATTTTGAGATTTGGGCCCTAGTCTGTCAGAGGATTGACGTTTCACATAAGCGTCACATCCCCAAATCTTCATATAAGACAAATTGGGATGCCTCCCACTCCATATCTCATATGGTGTCATTTGAACCGATTTAGATGAAACTCAGTTTAGTGTAAAAGCGGTTGTCTCTAGAGCATGTCCCCAAAAGGAGTTTGGAAGGTCAGCTTGACTTATCATGGAGTGAACCATGTCTAACAGAGTTCGATTTCTCCTTTCAGATACACCATTCCACTGAGGTGTGCCTGGTGGAGTAAGTTGTGATACTATACCACACTCCTTTAGATAGTCAAGGAATTCTCGATCCAAGTACTCTCCACCTCGATCTGATCAAAGCACTTTGATACTCTTCTTGAGTTGATTCTCTACTTCATTTTTGAATTCTTTGAACTTTTCAAAGGATTCTGACTTATGTCTCATGAGATATACATAGCCATATTTGCTGAAGTCATCAATAAAGGTAATGAAGTATTGGAAACCTCCTTTAGCATGTGTAGACATAGGGCCACATACATCACTATGTATGAGTCCTAGTAAGTCATTAGCCCTTTCACTTTGCCCTGTGAATGGGGCTTTGGTCATCTTGCCCAACAAATAGGGCTCACATGTCTCATATGATTCAAAATCAAATGAGTCCAAGAGTCCATCTTTATGGAGCTTGGATATGCGAGTCTCGTTTATATGGCCCAAGCAACAGTGCCAGAGATAGGTCGGGTTCAAATCATTTAATTTGACCTTCTTGGTATTCACATTATAGAATGGATCTTCGAGGTCTGGAACATACAACCCATTGCTAAGTTGAGCACTGCCATAAAGATTTCATTCAAATAAATAGAGCAACATTTGTCCTTTATTATAAATGAAAAACCTTTCTTGTCTAAACAAGAAACAGAAATCAAATTTCTAGTAATAGTAGGCACAAAGTAGCAGTTGTCTAATTCTAAAACTAATCCACTAGGTAAAGTGAGAACATAAGTCCCTACGGCTAACGCAGCAACCCTTGCTCCATTTCCAACACGTAGGTCCACTTCACCTCGGGCCAATCTTCTACTTCTGCTTAGATCCTACACATTTGCACAAATGTGAGATCCACATCCAGTATCCAATACCCAAGATTAGGAAGTAGAAAAGTTAGCCTCTATAACAAAAATACCTGAAGTGGAAGTCTTACTTCCCTTTTCCTTAGTAAGTTCTTCACGATAGAGCTTGCAGTTGCGCTTCCAGTGTCCAGGTTGCTTACAATGGAAGTACTCCCCTTCCTTTGCCACACCATCATTTGGTTTCAGTGCAACTGAAGAAGAATTGGCATTGGACTTTCCATTAGCTTTATCCTTCTTCTTGTTGGCTTTTCCCTTTCCCTTGCCCTTTTGAACCATCAAAATGCGCTTAGCCTTCTTAAGGTTTTGCTCAGCAGTTCTCAACATGTTGAGCAATTTAGGGAGGGACTTGTCAAGGTTGTTCATTTTATAGTTCATGACGACCAGATTGTAGCTTTCAAGCAACGATTGCAAGACTACATCAACAGCCAACTCTTTCTGAAGAGCAAATCCCAAACTCTTAAGATTCTCAATGTACCAAATCATCTTGAGCACATGAAGACCCACAGGACTTCCCTCAGACATTTTGCACTGAAACAATGCCTTAGAGGTCTCAAACCTCTCATGCCTAGCTTGCTTTTGGAAAAGCATTTTGAGATGCTCGATCATATCGAACGCCCCCATGTTCTCAAGTTGCTTTTGAAGCTCAGATTCCATGGTAATAAGCATGAGGCATGCAACATCCAAAGCATCTGTAGAATGCCTCTTGTGAGCATCCCTTTCAGCTCTTGGAGCAGTGGCAGTAGCCTCATTCAGAATGGGTTGCTCTAGGACATAAGCCTTTCTCTCTTGCTTGAGGACTATCCTCAAGTTTCGGTACCATTTGAGAAAGTTGGTCCCATTCAGTTTTTCCTTCTCAAGGATCGATCGCAATGAAAGTGTCGATGTGTTTTTTGCCATGGTTATCTACAACAGTAAATATGCAGTGTAAGAGCCATGTATTTTAATTCATTTAATAAGGACTTTTGTTGAACGATACTCCCACTATTTTCCTCAAAATAATAACCCTCGATATTATTTCAAAACACCTGTGCGCTAAGGTATTATAGTGGGCCAAGATCCATATTTAACCACAACCTGAGTTAGCTTTGGCTTTTTTCTCAAGTTACAGTTATTTAGGTAGGCAACTCTTTGCCAATTGCATATTATGCAACTCTTGGATAGTTGGGTGTACAACACTTGTCCAAGCTCATCTCATGAACTTAAGCCCAACTCTATGCCTCTAAGTCGCTAATCCTATAAGGATGACATAGTTAAGTCATACCCAAAGTTAGGAATTTGGATATCACTATTATCCCATCGCGCCTTACTAAGATGAACATAGGTGCTTTGCTTTGGCAAACCCACCTAATGTTGATCAAAGTCTTGATGAGTGCCAACATTTGGAAGGCATCACATTTAATGACTTAATATTTGTTTGAGGGATTTTTCTTTTAATCTCACCGATTTGTTATCTCCGGTTGTCTTATACATGCATCACATACAAATATAAAACATGCATCTCAAGCTAACAAGAAAGTAAATGTGACATGGTTATAGCCCAAACTATGCGATATTCTTAAGCCAATGAGAATATCATAAAAGCCTAAGAAAAGAAAAGGGTCTTCACAAGCTCCTTCTTTTCATTTCTTGGTTACCCTTTTGTTGTCACCTCCTTTAACATACCACCTTGGATGATCCTTGGACATACCATCTTGGATGATCCCATAACGTACCATTACATCAATAATAGAAACCTCGAGTTACATTCAAGGGGAGAAAGGTGAGAAGAGAATGTACAATAAGAGTAACATAAAAAGGCACGACTCGCAGGCCATATTTACAGGTACAACTACTTAAGGGCTATAACCATCCACCATGCTTCAACCATCAATCAGCATAACATGCCAAATCTTATTCAACAAATGCATGCCAATTTTCGCGAGTTGATTTACCAATTTTTATTTATGTGATGGTTCACATATGACGGTCCCGCTGGCCGGTCAGTGGGCGGTGGTTCTGTTGACCGGTCAGTGAACGGGGTCAAGGGGGGCCACCCTTGCAGGGGGTTGTGAGGGGGGCAACGCCATCCAGCACAAAAAATTGTCTTAAAATTGCTTAGCTCGAGATCTTCTATTTCTAGCAAGTAGGCACCCGAGACTCCTCCATTCATGCCACAAAAAATACCTTACTTTCGGTTCCCGAACAAGCCGAATCCGATCCAAGCTAGGGTTTTTGCAACTATTGCAAGAATCCTAATCCATATAGGTATCTCATACCTATCAATTTCAGGTTAATCTCATTAACCAATTAGTGTCGTTTCTTCATATATGTCATATGTTCATTACGAGTTCCGGTTTCATGCATCATGAATCAATCTAATTAATCATGGACAAAAGAAACCGAACACATAACATCATGCGATTCAACACTCAATCCCGATGTAGGGTTTCAACATTAGCTCTAATACCACTGTTGGGTTTCGGGAGCCAAACAGCATAGCGGAATTCAACTGAAACCCTCCAGGATCCAAATGAAATAGGGTAAACTGGGTGTTCAAAAATTTTCATACCTAATTTTCGGTTGAGATCTCTCACTCAATTGTAGAGTCAAATTACAAAACCTGAACAGTTGATGTGTTCAAGTTCTCTATGGTATCCACACTAGCCTCTTAGGATCACCACGCTTCCACCACATCCCGGCAGATGTGTTTCTCTTGCGTTCATAGTGCTATCTTGCGTCCTCCAAGGAATTACAAGAGAAGAATGTGGTTGCCCTTTTTGGGAGGCTAAGGTAAGGAGACCTGCAAATTTCTCACTAAAAGTTATATTTATAGCGAGACTCAACTTCCAGGCCTAATGGGTTTCAAAGCCCTAATCCAATTAAGCTTTAATTTCGGGCTTAATAATGGCTCAACTCTTGGGCCCATTATTAATATGAAATTATTGTGAAACCATAACCCAAATANAAGATATCAAGACTAAGCACGAGACATGGAATGTGTCACTCTCGTATAGCCTAATCTTTGGTTTCTTGATTACCGAGTAGACCAACTTAAACTGATGACATTGATATCGTATATCAACTCATCCGAGCATGGCCATGCATTTTTCTAAGTCTCACTCTATCAAAGGGCCCGAAGATATCACTCCTGTTACATATGAGGGACAAATCCCATCTTGATCATACAAATCCCTCTGCATGATATGTGGCATACCCAATGACCTCATTCAAGTTCACTCAGTTACGAGCAACAAAGGAAAGTATCAAAGTATATGACTCACATGTAGGGAACCTTATTATCCTCATGATCCATTCTCGGTCTTCAGCAAACTTCTGCACTATGGGCATGTTGGCCATGCTCCAACTAGGTTGGGTGAGCCAACCTCCACCTTGTTGATTATGTGTCTAACTCTATTAACTCTCTTTCAAGTGCTAATGCCTTACCAAACAACTTGTTGAAAACTCTACATCCACACTTGCGAAGAACCTTCATATTGCTAACTTAAGGCATAGTTGATTTTGACCTCAACTCTTGTCTTGGTTGGTGGATAGTTTGTCTTCTTTGGTGTTGCCTAACCCATCTAGGGTTTTTGGATTCAAATTCTAAAACTGTGGATCACTCCCCACCTTGGAGGCCCAAACCACCCGTTACTATTGAACATGTTGTTTGCCTTATTCTGCGGTTCTGAAAAGCTTCCCCTAGGATGGTAGTCACATCCCACTACTTGCACCAACGTGTTGCCAACACCTTGGAGCAAGCCAAACTACCTGCCCTAATATCTCCTTAACTAGACTGCTAGGGTTCACCTAGGAACCTATAGCGTCCAAAACTATACCTGATCCAGTTCCACTGTTGCAACCTGCCACCGAAACCCAAACAATGCACACAGAAGACAGAAACTACTGGTTAGTGATAACTATCCTAACACAAGGATGACATCCTGATCTCAGTCACATAGCCTCCTAATCAAGTCTAGAACCTTGCTCTGATACCACCTTTGTAATGTCACCTACCCCTGATGGGGTCCGCCTAGGAAGACTATGGAATCAGAGTCCCGTTCTAGTTGCATTTGGCCTACCCCTGATGGGGTCCGCCCAAGAAGACTATGGAATCGGAGTCCCGTGCTAGTTGCAGTTGGCTTGTTAATTACTTGTCCCATTTTAAAAACTTTCATCCTCTCTATTTATTAACCTAACATGTAGCATGCGTGCACTTGCTTTGACTTTAATTAAAAAAAATGAAAAGAAAATAACACATTGCATGCAGTTTATTAAAACATATTTAAAACACAAGTCGAAGCATAAAACATAAGTGTATATTTACTACAAGTAATAACTATGCATGTGCATCATTACATAAGTAAAGACTTCAAAAATGCCCAAAAGTAACTGAAATACTACTCGACCTAGAGACATTGGAGACCAACTAGCATACATAGTGGTGGCCGGTGGCAGTTTCGTCATGTGACATGACAGGAGCAAGGGGGACTTCCGGTAGAGGAGAGCGCTTCAGGCGGAGGTTTCCCAAAGGAAGGTGCCTGAAATGTCTAGAAAACAGAGGTTAGGAGGTCCCCGAAGTATGTTCCTGGGGAGGAGCCTCCGACGCCCAAGTCACTATTTTTGGAGATCAAGAGGTGATAGATAGTGGAGAAGTATGGTCCTTCGTATTCAAAAGACCTCCCTCTTTACCTGGGGCATTTTTCGAGTGTTTATAGAAGAGTGAACAGTAATAGCTCTCTTCAGGTGGACGGCCCAGATCGTGACACGTGTTCGGTGGGATGCGGTCCACGTCTTCAAGGAATAGGGGGTCGCTCAGCCGATCATAGACTGTAGGGCTAGGGGCCTAGGTGACCCGAGAGTGGCGTGCAAGAAAGTCCCTTCAAGCGGTGTGTCAGAATGTGTCTGGGAGTGGCGTGTCAGGGATGTGTTAGAGGCTCTTTAAATTGCTCATGTCGTACTCCCGAGGTCCCTTTTGGTGGAAGAGACCTCTTCGGAGAAGAGCTTGTCTCCCGAGGTTATTTTAGTATCGTAGGAGTATATTTCTCGAGGGTGGCCTTTCCCAAGGATATCCCCATTTTCGAGGGTGGTTTAATCATTCCCCGAGGCTGGTACTATTGTTTCCTAGGATGAAGGATTGCCGAGGTCAGATTTCGGAGGTCGAACATCCTTCTTTCCGTGGTGGGTGGTTTCTCTTTCGAGGATGGTGCTTTGTCCGAACCTATGGGTTCAGAGGGTGATGGGCATCTCGGCTATCACATGCCCCCACCCGGGAAGTCGAAGCGGAGACTTCGGCTTTATGCTTCCGGGAAGGCTTTTTTGCCGAGCTCGTGGTCAAAGGCCCACTCAAGAAGTTTCTCTTCTCCAAAAGACGTCTTTTCATATCCGAGGTACCCTTCCCTAGTTCTTTGGGCGACCTCGGGGTGCATGTGGCTTTTGTTTTCATCTTTTTCTGCTGCGTGTTTATGAACCATCACATCCTTTGGTCAGACATGTCAATTATGGATAAGCGTGCCTGGGTTTTCGCGATGTCAAAGAGGCGCGCCCTAGGTCTTCGCATTGGCTGACACGTGGCCGCTAGTGGATGGCAAAATAGTTACGCTGGTCACGCTAATTGCGTCTCTTCGCCTTCGATAAGTAATAATGAGGCTGTTGCACCTTCGAGGGATAATAATGGTGACGTTTTGTTTACCCTCTTCGGTCTATATAAGCAACTTTCGTCTCATTTGTGCCTCACTCTTTGCTTTAGCTCTCATTGACTCCAGAGCCTTCTCTTGTCTTTTTCCTTTTTCCGGCGACGGTTTCTACGGCAGAGCGATCTCTGGCAACTCTTCATGACGGCGTCTCGCAACCCAGATTTTGGTAAAACCTTTGGCGGGTGCTTCCTTCTATAGTTCTTTTCCTTCCGAGGTTGTTTTTCTAAAGTACTTTTATTCCTTTCTTCATTTTTTTGGAAAAAATGTCGAATCTGACCCCGTTGATGACTGTCCGGCCTCTCCCTGAAAGTTTTCTTCCTCTTGAATCTCACCCTTGTTCCACTACTTTGGAGAAGATGAGGAAGTGGGTGGCCAAATATTATCTTCCTTCTTATGTTATCCCGAGGCTACCTATCCCGGGTACGTACGGTTTCATGGCTCGTTCAGATGAGGTTACCATTTACCGAGCTCAACTGAAAGCAAGTCTTTGGTATCCTCCCCATCGCATGATATGTGAATTTTGTGAGTTCCACGGGATTGTCGTGAACCAACTTCCCCCAAATTCTTACTCTTACTTCAATTCTTTTCTCTGTATGTGTGGGGTGTTTAAAGTAAACCCCCACTTTCTCTTCTTCATGCAGTATTACAAACTCCACCCGGTCCCGAAGGGCGGTTTTTACATCCTTCTTCCTCGAGGGTCTGGGAGTAAAAAGTTTACCTTTACCTTTGACAACAGGGACAGCTGGCGAGGGTGGCAGAAGAAGTTTTTCTTTCTTCGAGTCCACGAGTTTTGGAGCCACGTGCCGATCAGATGGGCCTCGGGGACTCTGAAAATTGACGTCGTCGATCCCCGGAAGCTCCTAACTCCTGTGCTATTTGCCGAGTTTGATACGTTTGATAGGCTTATCTGGGCTGTGGCTGACTGGGACCCTGAGGTTCCTCCGCGTTCATTTTACCCTTTTCCCATTAAGTGGGACCTTATCACCGAGGAGGTCCTTCAGGAATTGGGAGTGGTGAATGCGCACAAGAGTGATCCCGGGATGCCCATGCCCGTTCTTCTGGGTAAAAAGCTTGGATAGTCATGCTCCTTCGGGGCGAGATCACATATGAGTATTTTTTCGAAAGTAAGTCTCTTTCCTGGTTTCGGTATCTGTTTTCCTTTTGGACTTACGCTGATACTTTTTTCCTTTTGCAAAAATAGGCGATCAATCTGCTGACTTCTACAAGTCTCTCTTCCTCGGCCAGGTCGAGAGGGGGGAGCAGACGCGCAAGAAGGCGTCTGCCAAGAAGAAGAAGACGACCGGCGGCGGGCCTTCTCAGTCCAAGAAGGCTAAGGCTGCTACTCCTCCTCCTCCTCCTGAAGACGTGGTTGAGGTGCCAGATCGGTCCCCTGGCCTACCTTGAACCCTTGTAGACCCTCCTTCGGATCCTGCCCTCCTCGGGGCCACATTGAGCCCCGTTCTTTCTGCCGAGATCTCAGTCGAGCAGAGATCTGCGCAAGAGCTCGAAGAGAGCAGAAGAAGAAAAGGGAAAAATGTTCCTAATGAAGTCTGGGGAGGGGAGTTTGAGGATGACATTGCCGAAGTTCCACCAGGTTGGTTCCTTAGCCATTGTTTTAGAAATCTCAGTATTTTTCGCGTTTACGATTTTTTAGATGAATGGCTAAGGGATGATGTTCTGACTGAACTTCAGTGTGATATTGTAGAGGACATGCCTGCTACTCCCTGGGTGGAGATGCATGCCCGTTGCAGGGCTCTTCGGGACAGGCGGATCCCATAAGACAAGGTGCCGAGGGAGCCCTTCTGGACGTTCACAGAGGACATGAATTTGTTTTCTGAGGATAGCCAGCTGATGGCTCCCCAGATGGCGACGGGGGTGATGACCAATGCCACCTTCCAGTCGCTTGTCATTGAATGTCCCAATGAAGAGATCCTGGTGGCGAGGATGACCCAGCATGCCGCTCAGGTAGTTCTTTCTTCTTTTTTACTTAGAAAATTTTCTTCTAAGTTTCTATCATTCTGATATTCATTCGGGACCCCCTTCTTTGCAACTTTTGGCATACAGTGGGTACTTCCGTTCTTGGGCTATAAAGCAAACGGAGTCCCGTTCTCGGTCCGAAGAGTCTTTGCGTAAAGCGAAGGAGTTCTGTGCCAAGTACGTCCTCAAATATGGCGAGCTCAATGAGATTGCAAAGGAGGACATTGTAAATCTTCGGGCCAAACTCGCAGCAAGCAAGCATGAACTTCTTCTTGACTTCACAGTGAAGGTCGAAGATCTCGGCTCAAAGTGTGCCGTTCTTTCTTCAGAGAATGAGGCTCTTCGGAAGGCAAACGTTCAAGATGGCGAGAACCTTACGAAGGTGCTTGCTTTGAATGCCGAGCTCCAGGCTGAGGTTGATTCATTGAAGAAGAAGGAAACCAAGGGTAAAAAGAAGAAGAAGTTGGAAGGGATGATTGATGCACTTAAAGTCGAGCTGGCGGCCCTTCGTGCCGAGAAGGATCAGACCGAGCAGATGTCGAAAGTGTCTTACGAAGACGGCTTCTGCTTGGCACACCACCAAGTCCTTGCTCGGCACCCTGAGCTCGACCTTTCTTACCTGTCTGCCTTAGACTTCCCCAAAGAGCCCAGGGGGTCATGGTCTAAGATCGAGTTTCTCAATCTTCCTCCGGCTGGGCTTGTGCCTCCGTTTGAGCCATCTGAAGATGATGAAGCCGAAGAGACACCGGATGCCCCTGCCCAGCCATAAGCTTCTCTTCTCTCTTTTCTTTTTTTTTTTGTACTCCGGCTGCTTTGTACTTTTTTGCCTTAGGATTTTTAATGAAGATTTTTTTTTCAATCTCCATTCTTTCTTCCGAATACGAGTCGTCAGAAGTCTGTGCAATCCTAAGTATGCATTTTTGGTGAACACCTGTGCCCATGTTTTTTGGAAAGAGTCTTCTTAGACTTTTTCCTCATCCTGCCGAGTCGTTAGACTCCATCAAGGAGTTAGTTCCAAAAAGAGAACCATCAAGGAACTTTTTTCTAGTAATGCGACCATTTTCGGCATGTACTTTCATTGGCGATTTCGGGGAGGAATAGTTACAAGCTTTCTTTGAAAAAATGTCTAAGTATAGAATTTTTTCAGAGAATCTGAATGCCAAGTGTTTTTCAACTCTATTCCCTCGGTATCGCCTAGTTTGTAGACCCCTGGTCGCACCTTGTCGAGGACCAAATAAGGTCCACTCTAATTTGCCTGAAGTACCCCTTCTGACGACTTTTGTGGCACAAATTCGGCCTTTCGGAGAATGACGTCTCCCTTTTTGATTTCTTTTCTTCTCACATGTATGTTAGCAGCGTGAGCTATTCTTTGTTGGAAAGCCTTTCTCCTTAGTTCAGCCATTTCACGATGCTCCTCGGTGAGGTCTAGTTTGGTCCTCAAGCCGAGATTATTTCCTCCTTCATCGAATACTTGTATTCTTATTGAAGGCTGTATGACCTCAATGGGAATAATGGCCTCTGTCCCATACACGAGTGAGAAAGGAGTTTCCCTCATAGCTCTTCGGGGAGCCGTTCAGTAGCTCCATAGCACGCTTGGGAGCTCTCCTGGCCATTTCCCTTTTGCCTCTTTTAGTCTTTTCTTCAAGCCATTTTTATTGTCCTGTTTGATACTTCAACCTGCCCATTACTTTGGGGGTGGGCTACTAGGGCAAAATGGATTTTTATGCCGAGGTCGGTCATGAATTCCTGGAATCCTCTATCTGTGAATTGGGTTCCATTGTCAGCCACTATTACCCTTGGTATGCCAAATCGGCATATGATGTTCTTCCATACAAACTTTTGAGCATCTTTTGCCCAGATTGATGACAGTGGCTCTACTTCTATCCACTTAGTGAAGTAGTCCACCACGACTATGCAAAACTTTACCCCACCGGGAGCGTTCGAAAGAGGTCCGATGAGGTTAATGCCCCATACGGCGAAAGGGCAAGGATAATCTACTGAGTTTATTCTTTCTAAAGGTAGCTTTTGGATATTGGCGTGCCTTTGGCAATTGTCACATCTTCGGACAAATTGCCTTGCATCTTTCCTCAAGGTTGGCCAAAAGTAACCTTGGCGAAGCAGTACCCCAGCGAGGGCGTCCGTTCCTATATGGGAGCCACAAGCTCCTTCGTTGACTTCAACGAGTATTGTTCTGACATCATCTTCACCCACGCATCTCTGCAGGGAGCTCTCATACCCTTGTCTATACATTTCATCTCCGATAAGGAAGTACCTTCCTGATCATTTTTGTACTTTTGCGGCCTCTTTTGGATCCTCAGGGAGTTCCGAGGTTGCCAGATACTTCCTGATGGGATCTCGCCATCATTCGCCTGAGGTTGCTATGCACATCAGTTCCGTGCTAGGTTGTTTTAGCACCTCGGTGGGTTGCTTTGATTTGGCCAAGGAGTCAACCTGAGCATTATCACTTCGGGGTACATTTTTTATTTGTACCCAGTCAAACTCTCCAATGAGTTTTTTGACGAGATCCTGATATTTTGCCAAAGTTAGATCCTTTGCTGCGTATTCCCGCTTTGTCTGTCGAACTACTAGTTGTGAGTCACTGTGGGCCATGAGGTCTTTTATGCCAACTTTTCTGGCCAGTTTTAGTCCTGCTATAAGGGCCTCATATTCGGCGATGTTATTGGTAACATCAAAACTGAATTTAATTGCCTTAGTGGCTTCCATGCCTTCGGGTCCCCGGAGGACTATTCCAGCGCCCTGGTGTTCTGCGCCTGATGCTCCATCGACAAAAAGCTTCCATTCTGGATTAACCCTTGTTCGGTCTTCCTCAGTGGTTTTGGCATTCTCTAATTCTGGGATTTCGACAATGAAATCTGCCAGTGTCTGGGCTTTTATTGCCCTCCTTGGCTCGTAAGTAATTTCATACTCCCCAAGTTTGGTACACCATTCCGATAATCTTCCCGAATGCTCTACTCTTTTCATTACATCGCGTAAAGGCAGGTTACTTCGGACGGTGATGGCGTGTCCTTGAAAGTAGGGTCGCAACCTTCTTCCTGCGAGTACTAAGGCATAGATGGCTTTTTGGAGCAATGGGTACCTGATCTTGGTGCCATGTAGGGACTTGCTTACATAATATACTGGCCATTGCCTCCCACCTTCTTCTTTTACCAGGACCTAACTCACAACTTTTTCGGTTACTGCAAGATAAAGGATGAGGGGTTCTCCTTCCCGGGGTTGTCAAAGTGTTGGCAACTTGGTCAGGTAGTTTTTAAGCTCGTCCCAGGCTTTCTGGCATTCTGAGTTTCATGGATGCTCTTGAGTTTTGGAGCTGTCCCCACCTTTAAGGGCTTTAGTGAGTACTTTGAAGAATGGTCGACATCGGTCGCCGTACCTGGAGATGAATCTACTAAGGGAAATGATTCTCCCGGTAAGCCTTTGTATATCTTTGATGGATGTGGGTGTTCGGAAATTCAGTAGGGCCTTCACTTTTTCAGGGTTGGCGTTTATTCGCCTTTCTGATACCATGAACCTGAGAAACTTTCCTGCACTTACCCCGAACACACATTTTTCGGGATTGAGACGTATGTCGTATTCCCGAATTCATTGGAAGGTTTCGGTGAGGTTAGTGATATGATTACCAGGCATTTTGCTCTTGACTATCATATCATCACTTTCATGTTTCTCCCAATTTGTGAATCGAATACCTTGTTCATCAGCCTTTGATAGGTAGCCCCTGCGTTTTTCAGCCCGAAGGGCATTCTAACATAGCAGTAGGTGCCTCTTTCCATAATGAAGGCTGTTTTCTCTTCGTCTTTAGGGCTCATCCGAATCTAATGATATCCACTGAAGGTGTTGAGGAAGCTAAGAAGCCCATATTCGGCTGTTGCATCTACCAGTTGGTCTATGGCTGGCAAAGGGTAAGAATCTTTTGAGCAAGCGTCATTTAAATTTCGGAAGTCAATGCACATTCGGAGCTTCTCACTTCCTTCTTTCGTGGCAATGATGACGTTGCTGAGCCATTCGGGGTATTTTACCTCTCTTATTACCCCGGCCTTAATGAGGCGCTTAACTTCGGCTTTAACAAAGGAATTCTTGTGAGCCGATAGAGTTCATTTTTTCTACTGGATTGGTCTAGCATTCGGCTGCATTCTAAGATCATGGTGGATTATGTTGGGCTCGACCCCAGGCATATTCTTTGGCGAGTAGGCAAATAGATCTTTGTTCATACATAAGAAGGATACAAGCCTATTTTTGTCGTCCTCGGCCAATTTTTTCCCAATTCGGGTGTTTCGGCAGGGGATCAACTCTACATCCTCTGTTTCTACTTTTTCGAGGCTTTCAGTTTCCTCTTCCATTGTTTCCCTGTCCACCGAGACCGTTTTTTCTTTTGTCGAGGTTTGTACTTGTATTTTTGCTGGGCTTTGCCTGGCCCTTGTGAAGACCTTTCTGACTTCGGCTTGGTCAATGAAAATATCTGCGTCTCGATCTTTGGTGGTGAAGGTGACTGTTAGGTACTTTATGTCTAGGTGAATGTGGAAGTTGCCCTGGGTCTACCTTCCGAGGATAGCATTGTAAGGCGATGGCACATCAATGACAATAAATCTTGTCTTGACGGAAGCCATTAACTCTTCCTGGCAATAGGGGGAAACCCCTTTTAGCATCAAAGGTAGGTCGACGTACCCAAGGACCGAAAGTTCAGAGGGTCTAACGCCGAAGGTAGGGGAGCTGACTGGGCTGAGGTCGCCCTTCGGAATGCCTAACTTGGGCAGCAGATGGGAAAAGATGACATCGATATTTGAGCCGTCATCGAGGAGCACCCTTTTGACATCCCAATTTCCTATCCTTGCCATGACAAGGAGTGGATCGTCATGGGGGAACTTTACTGCAGACCCATCTTTACGAGTGAGTCTTCTTGGGGAGTTTCCGTATTCCATTACGGAGATTTCTCTTATCTTCCTCTTTCTCTCGGCTGAGGGTATCCCAGTGGTGATGGTTTGGATAACCCCT
>KK904520.1:0-18899 GCA_000696445.1 Aquilaria agallochum | reverse complement strand
ACATGTATGTGAAGTTTGGAGGCCAACCAAGCATGTTTGACATGTTTGATAAGTGTCCAAAGTTCATAACAGCAAAATCTATGAAAATTCTGTAGATTCGCAGATTGGCGATGCGTTGCCAATTTTGTGCCATTGCCCATGACGCATCGCCAATACAAGAAAGAATTGGCAGAACTTCACCAATTGTGGCGACACGTCGCCACAGTTGGCGATGCATCACCAATACAGGAGAAAGTTGGCAGAATGTTACCAATTGTCGCCACAATTGGTGACACGTCGCCATAGGTGTATTGGCTAAATTTTCCAAGTTTTGCTAGGAAGTTCAAGAGGAGCCCTAAGGGGGTTCTTAGGGTACCTTGGGGTCTAAGCATTCCGGGGGTACTCCGAGACCTTCAAAAGTCCCTCGAGACCTAGGATTTTTCTTGAGTTTTGTAAAGTTTTATGGTTACTTCTTCCATAAGCAAGAAAACTAGTTTACTAAGGATCACAACTAAGAACCACTGGCTAGGGTGGAAGGTTTAGAACCCTTGGCGACCTAGCCGTGCCGTTAGCCACGAGGTTGCAAGGTGAAACCTTAGTGCACCTAGTCTACAAGGTCTTTATGACCTAGTTACAATAATCCCACCATAATTCCCTTGTACAACATAAAAAGGGAGAGGTTCAACTGGTGAGTTATCACTAGTTAGGCTGGTAAGCTCAGCTTGCTAGAGGACAAGGCTATGCCTTGTAGTTTAAGGACTAGGATAAGGAGAGGTCTAAAGGGACCTAGTTATATATGCATATATCAGAACCCTCAGGCTGTATAAGCTCACAGCAGGATACATATGTTATCATGTGTGGAGTCCTTAGTAATCTTGCAAGTACAATGAAGACCCTTACTGAGAATGTTATGTTCTCACTCCCTAGTTATGTTGTGTAGATTCTGAAGTTGCTGGACCGGGTAACCATTGAGGGTTATTGCGGTAGTTAGCTTTTGTTGAAGGTATTTCCCTTGAGAATCTCTATGATTCTAGTATACTTGGGTAACTTGTTGGTCAAGTAACAGTACTAACTAGAGTCTTCCTTTGGCCGTAGAGCCTAGTAACACTTGGACAAGGATTTTTGTGACTTGCCACTAGGACTTGCATCCAAAGTGGGAGTTAGTACAAGAAGATCTCAGTTGAGGCTTGTATATATAGTGCTCTTAGTTGCCTCCATTGTCTATGTTTTAAGGAGTCCTAGACTCTAGGGTTATTCTTAGGTAAGGGCATTAGTCTACTTTATGTATGAATGCTCCCACACTGTTGTTATGTGTAATAAACCCACATAAATGTTGATTTTGTATGCTTTGGCTATTTGAACTTATTTTCTATGTAAATCTCTTGGCTAAGTTAACGTATTATGGTTTTTGTTATTCCAAGTCAAAGCATGAAAAGCATGCATTTTGCATATTCTAGGTTAATCAACTAGCATTCATGGAGTTTTAATCTGCACACATATTCAGCTAGCCAATTGCAATCCACCGTGAGACCAGCTCTCACAGGTCTCCTGGGCAGAGGCCAAGGATAGCCGTATCAGTTTAGTCCATATAGGTCTGAAGCCATCTTCTTTGCCATTCTCCTAGCAATAGGTGCACTTGTGATCCTTGTGTGTGCTCCCTTGATTTGCATCAAAAGTGGTATGGATCAGATGAAGAATGTGCACCTAGGCTAGTAACTTAAGCGTTTGGCTCCTGTTCATGTAACAAGGAACAGTTCTGGCATTAAGAGCTCATAGGGTTCATGCCTTGGATATGGTTTCTGTGTGATGGCAAAGGTTGTGTTTGTAATGTGTTTTGTAAATTTGCATCTTAAATGTGAATTTGAGCAATGCATATTTGTTTCAGGATCAATTGCAAGAAGGTGAATGTTGGTTTATGAAGCAAGTTTTCGTTTCCCTACTTTTTTAGTTTGCCAGAACTTTGACTCAAGTTTGACTTTTGAGTTTAAGTTTAATTTCAAGTTAAGTTATGTTTTTATATGTTTTCCTTGATAATTCAAACTTGTTGAAAGCTTTAAACCAGGTTTGTTCCAAGAAACTCATTAATTTTAGTAGAATTTTGCTCAAACTGACAACTTGGATTCCTGCATAAGTAACACTTTTGACTAAACTTTGACTTTATAAACTAAACCTCAATTCTGCTTAAATCTATCTTAGAAGGTGTTCAAAGCATAAATTCCAGTTGTGCAAACCCATTTCATTGATTCAAGCCTTGCCATTAGCTTGCTATTAACAATTAGAAGTAAGCAGTGTTACGTTGCTTATTTAGCCTGCACACTTGGGAACCATATAGTGAAACTTGTGCAAGAAGTTAGTGCACAAGCATTTGCTAGGGGGGTGCCACAACCGATGCCTGAGGCAACCCAAGGACTTGTCCACACCCAAAACCAGGAAAAAGATGGCTGACGTGGTGAGAAGAGACCATCATCAAGGGTTTAATTTAAGGTCAATTTGTCTGCATACCGCAATGATAAGATTGGTTCCACTAAAGCAAACAAGTCTACATTATTGTTGCAAAGTTTGGGCTAAGGCTACCAAATGCTCTTGCATACACTAGATAGATGTCCAAGGTGAGTATGTTATGTTCGGTCAGTCTTTTCTGTACGTATCCCAAGCCAACTCCAATAATATGCTTCTAATTAAGTTGATTCTCTAAAAAAGAAACAAAAAGAAACACTTGTTTGGGTAATCAGAAAGTTTGGAGATAAGTTGTCTATTTTACTAAACCTTGAAGGCCACCATGCTGCATTTAGACAATTATATTGACTAATTTATGTGTGGAAGTGTCTCCATCATAGCTTGAACCAAAGTTCTGACTGGGACAGCATTCTATCTTTGCCACCTAAATTAGGTAGGCAAAGATGGAAAAAAATGGAAAAAAAAAACAAGAAAGGCTGGCGTTTCATGTAATTTGCTATATAGTGGACGTACGCTATTTAATATGAGATAAGTCTATCAACTAGCTGAATATGTATTAGAATTGAAATTTCTACACTATACAAATTCTAAAACCAACAACTGAGAAGCTCATACCAGTTGCCGATTGATGAGCCACGCCGAGTTGCCCTTCCTGTTAGAATTAATGACCAAAAAATGAAGCATTTTCTTACTTGCTGGAAATATGAAATTAAACAAAAAAATGATAAGCCAGTACTGCTTGTCAGATTTAGCGCTCATTAGTCAGTAATTTGTAAATCTGTTGTAAATCTTCACCAGGATTTTTTTTTTACCTTGACTAGGAGATCAACCATCAACCTAAACTTTTATTCTTCACAAAAAAGGGGAAAAAAGTTGTCATACACTTTATTGTTTTTTTTCTTTTGTATTGATTGTAATAATCATGCTTTTGCCAAAACCCTCCCAAATTGTTTAAGAGAATGTTTAACATTAGGTTATGAAATTCTAAAATGCTTTCTTTATTTCATATTCTTTGATTCATTTTATTTTTTCAAATTAAATTGAACTTGACTTTATTCATATTATTATTTTCTAGAAATTTTCTAAAAAAATTATATCTAGAAACTATAAGTCTTTATTTATCATTTATAAATAAAGATTTTTCATTTACATATTAAAATGTTGAAAATAAAAAAATTATAGACCAATTATTGTGAATGGTGAATGGTACAAATAACTTGAGACTATAGTGTATAATTTAAAATTATATTCTATGTATTCCTCTATTTACTTGTACACGCTCATTGGTAACAAGATATAATTTAAAATTTTTTTATTTGTATTCATGAAATATAAATATGAAGCTGAGGCACCATGAATACAAAATATCGCAGCTATTAACATTAGACGTTTAACGTCAATTGGATGATTTCTAATGTTGCATATAAGATGTAATGTTATATTCACATGATTTCTGGCTAGATGAATCATTAATTTCAGGTTACATATGATACCAGAAATGCTGACTAATTGGGATTAAAAAAAATAGAAACCAGAAAAGTATTCTGAGATTTTTGACATAAATTTCCTTAAAAATAATATGATTATCTTCTTATCAAATGTAAAATTTGAAAAAAGAAAAAGAAAAAAGCTGCCTTTTCCAAAAAGCTACAAACACTGAACGACTTTACCTTCTCCCTTCCCGGTGTACATCCACCAAGGGGAATGCAAGAAATTCTCTCAGTCATGATACAAGTCTAGGACTGATCAATAAAAACATACCACATACACGGTTGTAGAAAAAGAGAAGTACAAGCAGTTTTTGAACTTTTTAATTTTTTTTCCCTAGAAGCCTAACATACTAGCACTTACAAGACGAGGAGAAAATAAGCCAATTCAAATGAATAACTCTAGAGTTACTAAACTTTTTCTCCAAAAGTAATTCTATAAATGTTAGTTGTGAGATAATGATTAAAGTAAAATTATGTGTATAACTCATTTCGATTTAAACTGCCTTGCAAGAGTTTGATACATTAGTGGGCAGAATTTAGTTTGTAGTTGGAGCAACAACATTCAACTAACATAGGGCAGAGACAAACACCTTTGTCAAGGTGATACACCTTGTGACATCCATTAATATAACAGATCATGTTGAAATGATTGGAAATTAGAAAGTTCATACTAAGGACTTACTGATTTTAGGGTCATGATTGGCACTGCAGTAAGATGGTTGTGACATCAATGCGTTTGTGACAGTCATGGACTGTCTTTGATCTCATTTCGGCTGATTAGCAACATTAAACCAATAACTAATTTAAGACTTATTTGGCACAACTTTTTAGCATATAACAAATTACTACCATACGATAGGGATGAAGGACCATGAAGCTTGCATTATTATCATAGCCTATTATGGCCTCATTTGCGAATCGTATTTGTTATTAAAGTCAAAATTTTAGATAATTTATTAAGAGTGAAGATCAAACTGCTAAAGCTAAAACTAAAAAATACTCTTAAATAGTCATTTCAAAACTCTAATGTTAATGCCGAACAACCCCTGCATAGAGTCGCTCACGCTTCTCAGTTTGGTTACCTCCTTAGCAACATTTCCCCTGCCCTACATGCAAAACCAGAGATGTCACCAGATGTTTCGGGTACTTCTCGGCAAAGGATTCACTCATCGGTTTCCCTACAAAAGCTGCTAAAGAGGCCTGATCACTGAGCATCCCTGCAGATATATTCCACAGTCTGACGAACGGATAAACAACTGGCTTGCCTTGCACGGCAAGTGAAAGTTGAATTTGATATTGTCATCCACATGTTTCACTTGGTTCGTGCCAATTCTAATAACTCATACAATGAGCAAACACAGCACACATTTTAATCATGTAGCACTAAAGCATGGGAAATTTTATAACATATTTTTCAAACAAGTTTGACCTAGTTAAGTGCAGATACTGAATGCATACAAATAGACTACAACAGATTTACAGAATTATTTGATGCTCTCCACAACTTACCATTTCAGCCAGCTAAGTACCATCCGTTAGCAGTGCTAACTACATATTTGACGGGCTCCATAATCAAAATACAAGGCTACCCACAATTATGGAAGTCAAAGTAACCGTGAGGTTGTCATCGAGCTCAGTACTAATTGGCAGCGACTCCACCACTGCTGATGCAAGAGAAGTAACAAAAAAACCAAAAACCATTTCCCAACTACCTTGGATGTACCCAAAGGAGGCAAAATAACTCATGAACCTGTTTTAATGTTTCCTGTCAGATCAAGCAGTCTTACAAATCAAAACATTTGTAAATAACAAAGTCAAGGTGGAGTTTACCCGACAGATGACAGAAAACCAGCAGTTGCCATTGCAACACTACCAGCTACAGACTTGTTTCGGTTATGAGGAAGTTTTTGACTGCCAAGCCGTCTTCCTACTATATCAGCAAAACCTGAAAAAAAGCATGAGAATCAGGAAAATCAGTTGGCATGTAAGAGAGAGTTGAAATAGGACAATGATACAAACAGCCAGCATAAACACAGCAATTCCTAGGTAGCATTGCAATGGTGGGGAGCAGTATGTGATTCATTTAAACATAGGATTGATATAGCTGATTCCTACTAGTTCCAGTTCAAGTTTAGTTGATTGATTGGTTGTTGTAAAATGATAAGACGGAGGGACAAAGGAGAAACAAACAATACCATCGCCAGCACACAGATTGCATATAGCAGCAATGGCCATAGGTGAAGTTCTCCAGTAGATTATGCAAGCCATGGTAATTGCTGTAGCATAGTACATGGGCCCTTTAAGCAGTTCCCTGGAGAAAGTAAACTGAGGATGTTTTACAAGCCATAAATGAAAGGTCTATCAGAGAAGTACAACAGAATAAAATGAAATTCCGATATATATTCAATCTGTTAATTTAACTAAACATAACTAATGGCTTTCCTTAGCACTACAGCAAAGTAGTAGAAATCACAGAATTGAACTTATTAGAATAACAAAACCAATTTGTTCTATTAAAAACAGAAAAACATTCTAGAATGTTTAAAGAAGGGTTTGCCATGTGTATATGTATCTACAGCATTTACCAAGTATCATACAGCAGAATCATCGAACTAAATCTCATCAAAGTCACAAACCTGTGATCTCCATTTCTGCTCATTGACTTCACTGTTGCCTCATCTTTCAAAATTCCAAGCCCCAAGAAAAGCATTTGAAAAATATTCAGGCCAGGTGTTATAGCAGCTAAAACGGAACCCCTGCGCCCAGAACTGGAGCAAGAGAAACAGCCATCTTATCAGGCCAATATTCAGGAAAGTTAAATTTTAACTTCTTTAGAAACTAGATTACCTGAATAAGGGCCAGCACAGCATGAAAATCAACCCAATACTAACATGCACCAGTTTCCGATTCAGTTTCTGCACTAGGAAAGATGAGCAATCATTTTAAATGTATGGATGTGCCATGCCGAATATTCAGTCCCAAACTGCTGATAGATTGGTCAATGTAGTAACAAGGCGAGCTCTCTCTGAAGCCTATGGATAATCCAAGGCTAAATTTCACCATGAATCCTATGGCATGTAATGCCCCGAATGGTATTACAATCCTCAACCACATCCAGCAAAATAATTCAAAACCTACCAGGGATACCGAAAGAAATCATCTTAAGTTCAATGGAAAGGGATAAAAAAGGGCTCTTTAGTTGAAAAGTCTACGATAGCGATATTCACCGAGGCACAACATATCGATCTATTTCTGAACGCAAGCTCAACAAATTACAGTGCGAAGAGACCCGTAATAGCAAATTGCTAAAGAAAGCAATCTCTATTTCTGAATACAAAATTCAGATACCCAAGAGATGGAAACCAAAGGGGAGACACAAACCTGATCGAGACCTCGTTTGGCAGTTTCTTCCCAGAGACGAAGAAACAACATTATGGCACCACCAGAATCACAGAAGCGATCAAATCGGACACAACTGGATTCTCGGCAAACATCATGCTAAACAAGACTCTGCTTCTCCTCAGTTTTCTCAATTTCCAGCCTTGTGCTTAGGAAGACTACAGGTTGGTGCTTGGTAGGTGGTGAAATATAGTACCAAACACTACTTTCTTTACAGAAGAAACCACCAAGCCGTCTTGTTTGACCCTCAATATTTAACTAATCACAGCTATTGGTACTAATCAAGTCAACGTTTTGACGAACACACATGAAAATACAGTACTAATGACGATTAATCCCAGTTTTAATTGAACAGAAGGGCAAGAAATCAAACCTGGTCGACGATTCTGCGCTTGGCGGTCTCCTCCCACAAGCGGAGGGATGAGAGGGCGACGACACCAGTGATGGCGGTGGCGCAGACATCTGAGATCACGGGATGGTCAGGAAGCAGCATAGCTCCAGCCGCCGCTGGGATCGGATTCTGTCGAAAACTAAAAGAACTGTGGAATGGAGAGAAGTGAGTGTTGAGGGGTTGGAATTTGAGGTGAGGGTTGACCCGAGAGAGGACGACAAGAGTCGGCGGCGGCGCCGTCAGAGTGGTAGATATCATAATACTCGGAATTCTTCTTCTAGCTGGTGGATTTATTGGAAAGTCGTTGATGGTGATGGTGACATGTGAGCTTGCAAATGCATGTTTGTTCGAATTAGTGGCTTCTTTAATTCGGAGGATAGGATTTGCAGTTACAGAAGAGCAAAACGATAAATTTAACCAGAACCGTGGAACAACACAATCTGTACCGGAAATGAGTTGAAGTACTTTAAAAATTGTAAGAGGGGAAAGTCACTGGCAAACTCTTATCTTGCTTTTTGACTCAATTAGCCAAGCCAGAGCCAGGGTTAAAATTGATATATGGTTCCCTAACTATTACGGGTGCCCAAATATGGTTTCTTATGTCAATTAGTGATGTTAGAAAGTCCTTTGACTTATATTGTATCCTATCTACATCCATTCCCATTAGTTTTCTATTATCTTCAACGAAACTTGTTGATGTGGTGACATCAAATATTCTAGTATGATACATAATGCCATGTAGCTTTACTTTTAACAAGAACACTTTAACTGTGGTTTTTTTTTTTTTTTTAGTGGTAGCAAAGGTGAAAATGATAGGAAAATTATGGTGAAATTTTATAATGGGCATACCGGATTGCCATATTGCATCGCACCGATAATCACTAATGGACTTCTAACTCCTGCTTGTTGATGCTGATCTGACCACGTCATCCCTTACTTGGACTGGGGTTATCTCCTTGATTCGATAGCAATAATAGATTCTATCTATCATTTGGTGCTAATGAATTCGCTATTCATTCGCCACAACCTCCCATTAAAGAGACACTCTAAAATTTACTAGAGCATCCATGGTGCCAATTTTTTCTCCCCCTCTATTTTTCTTCATTGCCACCAACTCTCACATTGTCCCTCTCACTCCATTAATTGAACACCAGCCATTTTGTCACCATTTCCTTCACTAGAGCCCGCTACCTAAAGCACCCCACACCATTCAACGCCACCGACATGCCTTTCTCCGCCCATAGCCATGGCACCTATTCCATCAGCCTTAACACTCTTTCCTAAACCATCAACCTTTATCTTCAAGATGGGCCTTGTAACTCTCATGCCCAAACCATCGAAAACACACAAATACAAAAAGAATATGGAGCAATCAGTCAAATCATCAAACTATAATCCTTTATGGCTGATCCCCTCACTTTGCAATGGAAGAGTGAATTGACCAAGCTGAAAACCATAAATAAAACCACTAGCGCAACAAAGCCAAGCTTGAACTTGCATATAGACAAAAGCCAGGGGATTTTTGGAGCATTTCATAAAGCTTCAAAAGATCCATGGCTTTTTTCTGTGGTCTTTGTTGCCGTCGCCAAATCCCCTGCATTATGATTCCCTTTTACAAAGACATAACCTCCTTCTATTACTCACTTCTTCTGTATTTAACCTTTTGATGAAATCACTTATTTAGCACCCCTGCCAACTTGGCCATAACTGCTGGCTTCCCTACCAAGAATGCTTACCACATCTTAGGCATCTTTAAGAGCAACTCTTCTTAAATGAAAGCCTTGTTTGTCAGCTCACCAAGCAAACCCACTTAACCTCCTCCAATCTAGAAAAGACTTTTTCTTTTCCAAGTGCTTTGTCCAAACCATGCTACCTATGAGTTATTGTTGCAATTCAATAGCCTTTCTATTGAGTCCATAAACCTTATTTTTGACTGGTTTAAAGTCGAGGAGAGAGCTGTCCCCAAATTTCCAACCATTTTTGTATATGTTCTCACAAAAAATAAAGTAACAAGGGAATGTTCTTGCTAAATGTAAGGCCATGTGGCATTATGGGTCTGGCTAAAGCCTTTGACATTGCCACATTTGCAAATTCCATAGAAGATAACAAAAAAACAAAAGGAATCAATGTAAATATAACATGATATATGAGATAAGAGATATGATAACACTAGTTGAGATAGCAAACCACATTGGGATACTCGTTATAGTTAAAAGACCATATAAGGACTTTATCCATTTAGCCATAAATGCATTTTCCCTTGTAGAATGAACCAGTAATATTTTATGCACAACCAAATGAACAACTAATGTATTGAAATAGGTTACAAGTTCACATGGAATACGTAAAATAGTCAATCAAATAATTTTTCTTGATAAAATAAACTTGTTCAGCTTAAATTGCATCATGACCTAGTTTGAGCCCAAAATCAATCACATTTCTAGTGGCATTACTTGCCTGAATGGGGGTTCACTTGGATTCAATTTTGACACAGTTTGAGTCTCCTTATTAAGGTTTTGTAATTTAGATTTTAATAGAGACTCTAATATTAGTATATTAGTTGGCCACATGAATACAAATGGCCAAACTGAGCCACAAATTTGCTACCAATATTGGTTTTTCCATGACTTTTACCTTCCCAAAAAACACAATTTCTTAGAAAACTTCTAAAAACATAATTTTGTTCTTTACTTATACAAGTTATCTTTAAACATTTTAGTGACTTATAACCTACTTCTTGGAAGATTTAAACCAAAACATCCGAAATACTTTAAAATAATTTTTATGGTTTTTGAACTAAAAAGAAGAACCTATAAAGCAAAAGTAGAGCTCAAAGACATAGTTTTATGTACAATTTTTCTCTAATTGGCACCCATCTCCATTGAACATTTATGACCTTCTTTTCTCCAATGCACCAAAAAAGAAAAGAAAGAAAGAGATGAAGATATTATGGTAGTTTCGAAATCGCTCATTTTAGAAATTTTCTACTACACACTAAAGTACGTATTTTATGTTAAAGATTAAATCAGGACAAAAGGTCTTGTCTGGGAGTGCATTGTGTTGATCCGGTCCAGTCCCCAAACGGATCTGGTTCAGAAGTTATTAGTCAATAGTATTAGCTCATTTTTCAAATACAAAAGGGATGATTTGTAATTATATTTATTTACTTATTTTTTGATTTTTTTATACTTAAAGGCTAACCAACACAAATCATCATAAGAGTGGAAGTGTAGAGTGTGAAAGCATACATTTTTAATATTTAAATAAAAATATTATAAAAATAAGAGTGAAAATGATAATTTAGATAAGAAGCAGCAACTGAAATAAAAAATTATGTCAGCTCAGAGTATTCTTAGAATACAAGTCTAAAAAGATTTTACATTATTGTAAACTAACAATAGCTTTCCCTTCTCGTTGCCCTGTAATTCCCTACGACTTCAATGATTAAACGCAACAAAGCACTTAAATGAACATGATTAAAATATATTATGCACCATAAGTGAAAAACTAGTTTCTTTTAGATACTGTAGGGTGACAAATTTTTTATTTGGTGATGTTCATTCTAAATGATTTGGGCTATGCCACTTTTTTTAGGTTATAGAGCCCATCGAAACCATTAAGCTTGATTGGGCCTGATAGGGCCCATTAGTAACAAAAGCTCACTCGCAGAACAATGTTTACATGATGTCTATATACCTTAAGAAATAGGTATGAAATGAACCCCACAAGGTTATATATGTCTCATGGTCTACTTATTCCTAGGTTGTGAATAGTAGTGCCTTATTTGATGTCCCTAAACCCTTAGGGCATGACATCCTAGAAGTCTATATAAGGTAATCATTGTTTATTTGTGAGGCATGAGATCACCTCCTTGATAATTATGCCTTGCATAGAATTCATGCTCACTTGAGCATCAGAGAATCTCTTATAGCACTTCATGCCCCTTCTCCAAGTGCGCACTCGTGTGAAGACCCACTTTCTAGTGTTAAGGCATCATACTGAATTTAATGCATCATAATTTCATGCCCACCATGTCTTTTACATGAGTACACATCTAAACCTATTACTCCTGGAATAAGATACCACGAGAAAATCATTACCCTACTCGAGTATAGTTCAAAAACATGAGTGCAACTTACAAACAAGTTAAACTCAGATATAATGGTTATGATCAAGTAATTTGCCACCTTCACTCACAAATGCAAGAACCACTCATGCCCTAGAGTTAATAGCATGCACAGCAAAGACTCTATCTAATGAAACTGCAAGTCTTGGAAACCAAGTTCAACATTAGGTAGGGACCCTTATATACACCCTCAGCCCCAACCTTGGTGCTATGCGAACTAGGGCAAGCCCTACCATCATCTTAGTTGTTATCAACTTTGGCCATACCATAATTTCATATCCTACAAACATTGATCCTATCACCATCTCAAGGATTGCCCCTACTGACCGTCTTGCTAAAACGATGACACCACCTCAAGCTTCTTCCTCTTCTGCAAACTGAAGACATTAGTAACACCCTCACTCCTTAAGCATCTCAATTACCAACTCAACCAATCTTTCCAGGAGATAACAATCATCTTGCCTATACTTATTGTATTTTGCCTAGTGCGCATACCAAACCATTCATCCATACTTGGAAGCTATCCCAATTGCCAACATTCCTTCATTTGCATAGCAGGCTTATCTTGCCTCTCCTCAACAACCTGTTGTCAACACTTCTAACCCAGTAGCAGTGGCAACACTTTAAGCTACTGAAAAAAATATCAATGAAATGTAATAATAAATACACATTCTCAACCAAAACAGCCTAAGCAAGCAAGCATGGCACCCATTCACTATTGATCTCATGAATGAACTGATACTGGGAAAGATAAGGATTCCTCATTTTGGATCATATGATGGTACCAAAGACCCAATGAACCATCTAACTCACTATGAGAACATCATGACCCTTGGCTGATTTTCAAACACAGCCAAGAGTTAAGTTTTTCCCATGATATTGATGGGCAATACGCCAACATGGTACTTTAGTCTTAATAAAGAATTGGTAGGTTTCTAGGATCACTTAAACAAGGACTTCACAGACTACTTCCTTGGGATGAAAGTATAAAAATGAGTTTTTACTCATGTTTTCACAGTGAGGAAGAATTGAAGGTCCCTAATCTTGTTAAAAATGAGTTTGTATTGTCGATGGTTGGGTGACTTTAGCTAGACTTATAATTTGACAAGAAATTAGTAAAGAGACCTATAAAGAAAAGGCAGAAGATCTTGCAAATGGCATCAAAGTTTATAAATGTTGAAGACATTGCCATGCTCAGCATAGAGCAAGGTAGAAGAGACTCTAAGTCATCTAAATACGTTGCCAGAAAGACTTATAAAAAAGGTAGAAGTTCTTGCAAATGACATCAAAGTTCTTGAATGCTGAAGTCATTGTGATGCTTAGCAAGGAGCAAGGCAGAAGGGACTCCATGCTATCTAAGAGGCTAGAAATGGTGGTAGATTTTGTCAACATAACAATTCCTTTAAAAAAGACTATAGCTAAGCAACTTGTGGTAGGCCGATGTTCACAACATTTATGACTTCCAAATCTATGATTTTTCATGCCATCCAGGATAAGAAATACCTCAAGTGGGTGAAGACTAAAAAGGTACAAATTGGTGTTAGTGAAGATCCTTATTGTGAATTCCACAAGATAGTTGGTCATGAAAGAGATAATTGTAGACTCTTCAGGGAGGAGATTGAAAAGTTGATTAAGGAATGAGAGCTCAAAAAATATATAAAGTGTTATGAAGATCAAAGCAATGATAGTTACAAGGTAAATGATAAACATAAAAAAAAGAATGATGGTGGGAGCAGACATGGCCAAGGTGTAATAAAAAAGACAACTATGACAACAAACCCACGGAAGGAACCATCCATTACCTTGTCAATGAGGTTACTTTTGAAGGCGGGAAAGTAGCATGTCATCCTAAGGTCTTCAATGACTCATAGAACGTTAGAATTTATCATAGATTGAAAGCTCATCTCACATGAACTTAAAATCTTGTCAAGTAAATAGTGTGTTCAATAGAAATATAAGAGCCTCAGCCTCGAGAGAAAGGAGCTGGCCAAGTTAAAAGTAGAAAATCTCCTAGCAACTGGCTATATTAAGGAGGTTAAGTACCTAGATTAGGTTTGCAATGGTTCCTAAGACTACTAATGGGTGGAAAATGTATTATGATTTTACTGATCTCAGTGAAGCAAGCCTTAAGGATTGGTACCTTCTACCTTAAATTAATGCCATGGTTGATGACTTAACATCATATGAAATGCTTAGCTTTATAGATGCTTTTGGTGTTTATAATCAAATTTACTTGCATCCTGATGATGAAATCCAAAGTACTTTCTTAACCAACCGTGGGTTTTTCTGCTTCACTTAAATGCCATTTAGCTTTATGAATGTTAAAGCTACTTACTAGTAACTAATGAATAAAATCTTTTGAAAAGAAACTGGAAGAAATTTGTAGGTGTACGTAGATGACACACTTGCCAAAAGCAAAAAAAGGATGGGCCATATTACCAATTTAAAAAAGACTTTTGACTATTTATGAGGTATAAGACGAAACCTAACCTAACCAGGTATACCTTCAAGGTTGGTTCAAGGAAATTTTTGGGCTATATGGTCACTCATAGAGACATTGAAACAACCTGGAAAAAGTAAAAGTAGTGCTTGACATGGCTCCAGCCAAGAATCTTAGAGGCATGCAAACTTTGGCAGGAATTATTACAGCCTTGGGGAGATTTATGGAATGATCAGCTAAAAAGTGTTGCTCATTCTTTTGAGTATTGAAAAAGAAAGAAAGCATGCAAGAATTACGAAATAAAGAATGCTAGATAGCCTTTAAGCAAATCAAGAAAAAGTTGAGTAACTTGAACATATTAAAAAACCTAAGCTTCGGGGAACATCTCATTTTCTACCTATAGTGACACAAGAGGGGGTACCACAACTCTTGTATAATAAGACCAAAGAGTACAACCCCTAGTCTATTTTGTTAGTAAAATATTTTACGAGGCAAAGCCCAGGTACCTTAAGGTGGAAAAGATAGTACTTGATGCTCTAGGACATTTTCTATGTAAGGCCTCTTCAGCTTTGGAAGCATAGTTGCTACAAGGAAGTATCTATAGGACAAGTGAAGTTGGAGTGTAGGGAGTTCCCTAAAGTATTATTGCGAAAGGAGCCTTTGATGTTAAAGTCAATAGAGGAAGATATGAAGGTGGGGAGCAAAGAGTATAAAGGTTTTTCTCTTGGTCCTTTACCTAGAAGCCTACAGGTGGTATTTATGGGGCAATAGGATAGAAAGCCATTTGGCCCTGTAGAATGAGATTAAGACATGTGGACGATCAGATTTGAGGGTCCCCTTTTCATACTCTGTAAAGGTTATCTCCAGGTAGACTATAGAAGGTGGTACGTGGTTGGGCTCTGACACTAGACTCAGGGGTGTGGAGGATGAGTCTACCAGTGGTCTTGGTGGCCATGTGTTTAGCCTTACTCTTGAAGTCCTTTTAGTATTCTTCGACGATGCCATAAGTTCAGAGTGCCCAATTATTACCAAGGGTGGGTGGCTCATTTCCGAGGTTTATGCCCCCATGTTTGTTTCAAAGTTCCTAAGGCTTGCATTCTTCAGCTATCACATGTTGCCTCCCCCCCTCCCAGGGTAAGCCCAAAGTGGTACCATCAGCTTGGATCAATTGGGATGTTATCTTAGCTTGCAGCTAGGGTTTCCCCTTACTTTTGCGGTGCAAAATTTATCTCCATTATTCTCCAGATTTTGAAGGGAAATTTTTCTTCTCGCATTTGGAGCATTAAATTTTCTTCCAATAATTTCTAGATTTTATGGAAAAATTTCTAACGCACAGTCATCTCCTTGATTCTTGCATTATAGATTAGACAGTTCAGAAGGCATGCCTTCAATTTACATTCCAAATTGACATGTGTCAATGTGTAATTGGCTATTTTTGAATCGGCATGTCACTTCGGTTTAAAAGGATATTTTTGGTATATAGGCCGTCATTATTGTTGCACCTTTTCTACCTACCTTCTTCGAGTTATATATTTCCTCAATCGAGTTGAAGTTTCTCACTTTCTTTCTTTTTTTTCTTTGCTCTTCTTTTGCTCTCTAGTTCTCCTAGTTTTCTTTCCTTTCTTGTGGCGGTTTCTGTGGTAAAGAGATTTTTGGTGATTTCTCATGGCAGTCAGTTGTCTTTTAGAGTATTCTCAGGTGGGTAGTTTGCCCGACGTTTCTTTTGTCTCTTTTCCTTTTTTCCTGAAGCAACTTTCTAGATTTATAAGCTAAGAGGGATGGTTAGTCAGAGTGCCAAAGTTAGGGTTGGTGAAGGGGTTTAGAGCTCCTTGGACGCTCATTATAGCTGTAGTACCTCAGAGATGGTGGAAAAGTGGTGTGTAAAGTTCTTTTTGCCTTTATATGTCAAGGTTAGGATTTCCAAAAAAGGTGAGTTGAGCTACAGACCTTGGAAGTGGGAGATAGCTATTTTCAAAACCCAACTTAAGGTAGGTTTTTGGTATCCTCCCCCAAAAATGGTCTTAGATTTTTTTGAGTTCCATGGTATGGCCATCAACCAACTTTCACTGAATTCCTATTCTTACTTCAATGTGTTTTTTTGCATGTACAGGGTCTTTGAAATAAGCCCTCACTTTCTTCTCTTTATGCAATATTACAAACTCCTCCTTGTCCTAAAAGGTTCATTCTACTTCTTGCTACATTGGGGAAGTGTTAGTAAGTTCACTTTTACCTTTGCCACAAAGGATAGTTGGAGAGGTTGGTAAAGGAAATAATTTTTCATGGAGAAGCCAAGGTCATGAGCAGATGTTCTGATGAAGTGGGCTTTTGGGACACTATTGGCAGATGACGGGGACCCTTTCAAACTCCTTACTAGATATCTCACGTATAGGTTTGTGAAGTTTGATAGCCAAATTAGGCAAGTAGTGGATTGGGCTGACATCCCTCCTACACACGATCTGTACCCATTACCTATTTGGTAGGACCTAATGGCTGAAGAAGTGCTTCAGGAGTTAGATGTTATGAAGGAGCACTTAACTGATCTTGATATGCCCTAGCTAAGCTTGGATGAAAAAGAGTCAGTAATAGTAAAGCTTATTTAGGAGGAGCTTTCTTATAAAAAACTTGTAGAGGGTAAGCTTCATTTGTTTGTTTTGTACTTTGCTCATCTTGTACTTACACTGATGTTTTCCCTTTTTTTTGCAGAAATGGGTGATAAGTTCACTAGCTATTACAAAAGTTTGCTCCTTAGGCAAGTTAAGAAAATGAAGCAAATGAACAAGGGCAAAGACAAGAAGGCTCATAAGAGGAAGGAAGGGAAAAATTTAGCCAAGTCAAGCTCAAGCTAAGGACACTCATTCTCCCTGTCCCCCTTCTCCTCCTGAAGTCATCGAGGGGGTAGTCGAGCAACCAAAAGTTGCCATTCACTTAACCGCTATAAATCCTTTCTTGACAATTAAAACCTTAGGCATTGCCTTGGCCATTTATAATGAAGAGGAGCCTAAGGAAAATAGGAGAGCAAAGGGGAAGGTGATCCCCATGGAAATTTTGGATGAGAGCGATTCTGAAGGTGATGTTGTAGATATCATTGTCGAGGTGCCCCCATTAGGTTTGGCCTTTAACCTTTCATCTATGAATTTTGGTTTATTCACAGTTTTGGATTTTATAGATGAATGCTTAATGACCAATGTGGTAGGCAAATTGTGTCGAGATTGTGTAGGAGAGGCTACTAGCCCGGATTAGGCCACCGACTATGAGAGGAAGCGATGTGCTTGGGACGCCAAGATTGCTTAGGTGACTAGCTTTGCTTTTCTAGTACTTAGAAATTTTTGCCACTTTTTGGGCTTTGATCTCACATTTTTCTCTTTGCCTTCTAGATGCTCACGTAAGGGGGCTATTTCCAAGCATGCTTTATTAAGCAAACTATGCTCCACCCCCAAATAGAGGAAAACTTGGTGAAGACCAAGCATGCCTTAGTGACTACTTGCCACAAGTTCGAGCAGTTGAAGAATATTGCTGAAAAAGATGTATCAAAGGTGCACCACGAGATAACCATGGTGATGCAGATGCTCTTCAAGGATTATTCTTCAATGACAGCCAAACTTGGGTAGAAGTTGATCACCCAATCCTTAGCTAATGAGGCTTTTCGGGAAGAGAAATAGGCCCTATCCTCTCAAGTTACTACTATTTTAAAGGAAAAATAGCAACTCGAGGCCAACATGAAGCAAATGAAGAAGTCCAAGAAGAATAAAAAGAAGAAAATGGATGATCTAAAGAGGGAGAAGGTGAAGTCTAATGAGATGACAAAGTGGGCTTATTAAGATGGCTTCTACCTAGCTCAGCATCAAATCTTATGTTGCCATCTAGACTTAGATCTATCTTTCCTTTAAGCCCTTGATATCCCATTAGGGCCCTCTTCGACTTGGTCAAAGTGGGAGTTCCTAAGGCTTCCCTAGTAGGGCAAGAGTAAATTAGAGTAAGGGACTCCAGAAAAGCAGACTTCGGAGGAGGAATGATAGCCGAAGGACTATCGCCTCTCTTACCCCGTGCCTCCTGCCGAAAACAAGGTAACCGGAGAGCTTAATGTCACCTGAAGGAAGCATTATCACTGACCTCGGAAGTAGCAAAGTCAAGACGTGTCGAACACGGGACTTCGGCTAATACCTCAGGAATTCCAAAAACGTTACCAGCTCCCTCGGGGGACCAAGCGGATCGCCTTCGGAGGTGAAGGTCTAGCTATTCCAAAACGAGAGAATAGTTGGCCTGAAGGCGGAACCCCCGAGCTAGGGGGCTTCCTGAACTAGTGGTACATCGGCCAAAGAAGGACGTCCGTACCAAGGGATGACCTCACCCAGGGGACCTCGGGAGTACAGCAGGAGCATTTAAGGAGCCTCTGACATGTCATCCGCAGGCGCTACACGCCGCCTGGAACGGCGGTCTGACACGTCCACACCGTCCAGGTCTTGTCACGTCCTGTCTCAAACCAAGGCTCAAGGAGCCTGCAAACAGCCACTTGTCCCCTGCGCCCGAAGGTACAGGAAAGATCTGACCGAACACGTGTCATGATCTGGATGGACTGAACACTCCTATAAATACCAGGAAACAAACCCTGGCAGGGGG
>JMHV01066891.1:0-27063 GCA_000696445.1 Aquilaria agallochum | reverse complement strand
CAAATGAAGCAAGAACACCTCAAACAAAGCTTGGTGATCTTTCTAACACCTTGGGCACCCTTAATTCAATGGAAATTTGCAAGAAAATGCTAGTTTGAACTGCCAATTTGAGAGAGGAGAATAGCTCACCAACTCACACTCCAAACTCACTTTTCTTTGCTTTAAAGCATACTAGAAGCTTCTCAAACTAAATTTTCTTGAACACTTTAGCCACTCAAGTTCTAAATGGCTCAAAAGAACACTTAGTGCCACAAGTTGTCAAAACTTACTAGGATGGTTCTAAAAGCTAGAATAACTAATGGTCTTGACTTAACTATGCCAAATCACACTTAGGAAGTCACTTACTTAATTAAGCTTATTTTACTTGCTTAACAAGGCGCTAACTTGAGGTACTTAATTTAATAAACACTTAATTAAAGTAAAGTAAACACTTACTTGATTAACCAACTAGGAGTGCTGTCACACTGGGGGTCACTCCTGCCATCGTAGGTCTCCTGACGAGGCACCCGAAAGTCACTCGCCCTGGGTGCTTCGACTACTGCTCGACTAAACAGTGATTCATCTCCGTTGAAAGTTTCTGATATCCTGGACCAGACGGGCTTCCGAGCTACCTGTCTTTCCACCATTTCTAGCCTCTTTAGGATTTTCTCCATGAGGAGTGTGGCACTAGGCTCTTCTTCCAGCTGCCTGGAGGCGTTCGGCAGTGGGGAGCGACGTCTCATTTTTGGGGAGTAACTTCGGCGCCGAGGGGATTGGGACTTCTCCTCAGGTGAAGAACTCCTTTGGCAGGGCGCCCTGGGCCTTTTGGGCCCTACTTCTCCCGTAGGCAGAACCCTGGGGGGTATGTCTTCTGTTGAGGACTTATTTCTTTAATCCCCACTTCTCGAACTCTGGTGGGTTGACTTCGGGCTCCTTTCCTCGCGAAGTACTGGTGAAGAGGGTCTCTGGTCCGGAGGCGGTTGGGGCGATCTTCGATCTAGTTGTTGCGTCATTTCAGCCACAACGAAGCGCTGAAATTCACGTAGGAACCCATAGTAATAGTCAAAGGACGTTCATCCTCAGGTAAGGAAGTCCCTGCCGCAGTTTGTTCGGTTGCCGGCTGGACCTTTGGCACGAACGGGGACTTCAGAAGTCCTTTGTCCTTGGAACACCGAGTTTCAACGACGGCAACCTGGGGGTGGTTTCCCACAGACGGCGCTAACTGATGCCCTTTAGCATCTTTATTATGTGACATGATGAGACTGAGAGGGGCTTCTGTTGAGGGAGAACGTCGAAAGTGAAGATTTCCCAGGAGAATCCGCCTGAAACACTCAAAGAATAAATGTTAGGAGGTCCGTGGAGTGTTTTTCCGGAGGGGAGCCTCCGACGCCCAAGTTAGTGTTTTGGAGGTAGGGAGAAAAGTATGGAGCCAAAGGATTCTTGCCTGTTTTGCGTTTTTGTTTCCGGGGAAGAGAAAGAGAGATCCCCCTTGCTGAGGCCATTTCCTTAGTATATAAAGGAGGGTGTGATCCGTTCAAATTGCGACACGTGTTCGGTCGGATGTAATCTATACTCTTGGGCGTAGAGACCTCTAGCCGTTTACAGGCTCCTCGGGCCAAGGGCTATGGCCTAAATAGCCCTACATGACAAGACGTATGCGGCGACGGCGTGTCAGAGCGCATATGAGGGCGGCGTGTAGCATATGAGGTCGACATGTCAGAGGCTCATTAATTGCCTCTACCGTACTCCCGAGGTCCCTTTAGTTGAGATCACTCTTCCGAATAAGGACCCTTCTCCAAAGTCGTCTTAGTAGTTCGGGGGTTCCCTTAGCACTGAAGCTCCTCATTCGGGGGGATTTTCTCCTGCTGAAGGTGGCTGGTTCTTCTCCCTCGAAGCTGGTTTAGCTGCTTTTCCGAGGGAGGAGACGCGTTATTTTCCCGAAGTCAGTACTGTCGTCCCCAGGGGTGCTGGTGGACCACCGAGGTCGTATGTCCCAGGCGTCAAACTCCCTCTTTTCGAGGTTGGTGCTAGTACTCTTCGCGGGTGACGCTCGACTTCCCGAGTGTGGTGCCTAACCAAAGTTCATAGGTTTAAATGGCAATACCACTTCGGCTATCAACTTATGGTCTTAAATCAACTAGCTCAAAATACTTGCATGAACCTAATTTTACCAAAATTACGGTCCATCCCATTGACTTGGACCAAAATTACCATTTTGCCCTTTTTGCCCCTTAGGTGCCAATTACTCTTTGGAACTCAATTTAACCTTAATTAGCTTGCTTCCTTTGCTTAATAAAACTTATCTGAGAGAAATAACTTGAGATTTATTTACCTCAACATTTAATGTAAAGGAAATACTAGGCGAACCTTTACAAATACCTTAGGGCTCTATATAGTCATAACTTTAAATTTTATATCTGAATTATAATTCTTGGTCGGCTTTTTGTGCCACAGTAAAGAGCCCTTAAAATTCTATTTTTTATATATTTTAGTTAAATTTCTATCTTAATGGGTCATTACAATTTTATTTTCTTTAATGATATTAATATTATCCATACAACTTCCCCATCTCTCTTAGCAATTTAGTAGCTTTAATTTCTATTAAAGTGTTCTCATTACAATTTTATTTGCTTTAATGGTATTAATATAGTCCATCGAACTTCCCTTAAAATTTTACTTATACATTTTAATAATTGAATTTTAATTCTTATCCTATTAGTATATTAAAACACTATTAGCTTTTGTTTCCTTCTTAATAGGTCATTAACATTACTGCCCCTTAATTAATTTTTTTAAATAAATTCCATCTCTCTTAGTAGTTTAGTAGCTTTAATTTTAATTAGAGTGTTCTCATTACAATTTTATTTACTTTAATAGTGTTAATATTGTCCACCCAACTTCCCCATCTCTCTTAGCAATTTCATAGCTTTAATTTCTATTAGAATGTTATCATTACAATTTTATTTGCTTTAATGGTATTAATATTATCCATACAACTTCCCCAAGAATATTTCTTTCAGCGTTAACTTCATAGTACATTTGTACCATTAATTTAAGAATTTATTGCAATAATTAATACCTAAAGTCTCTATATCCCCCTCACTCAAAAAATCACTCATTCACTCATTCACTCCTATTTATATGTATAGGTTCTAGCACTTGCTTTCAATACACACTCAATATTATCAATCTTTCCTTTCATTTCTTTCTATCATCTCTTGCTACCTATCTCCATTTCTTCACTAATTTATATTTTCAGATTTTCACTAATGCCAAAGATAAGTTAGTTACCTAAACAGACAGATAGATTTTCTTATTTTTTTTAATTCCTTTGACTTTAAATTCCTACAATTGACGAATACATTCTTTTACAAATCTTCTCTTATTTTTATAGTCTCCTGACATAACATATTACATTGGGGAATGTCTCCTGAAAGGACTGATTGAACTATTCAAGTAAGGAAGTGTCATCTATGGAATTTTTTAAAAGGTGACCAATTTATTAGTACTAATTTTGTTCTTGTGGATGAGAATGTATTTTTTTTTCTCTGTTTTGCTAAATTTTACAATTTATTTTCCCCTCCCTACTATAAATAGAGATTCATGATTTATTATTAGCTATTATGTTTTTTTTTTACATAAAAAGGATGTTGCAATTCGTGGGTCTATGAAAAAAATTTTGACATACAAGTTTAAAGATAAGCTTCGGAAGTATGCTTATATTCAAGAATTTCACTATTTTTCCAAAGAAAAAGACTTATTGGATCGTAGATACACACCAATTTATGATCCATATTACTCATACTATACAAATCTATGATGTGAACCACGAGCCTTGTGATTTTCCCATGCACAAATTTGAGCTTGTTGCTTTTGATCAACTTACCACATATGTTAACCAAGAAGAACTCCTTAAAGGTTTCTCTAATTTTTTTTTAAAATATAATCGGATGCTGCATGTATTATCTATATGTCATAATGACCATTTGTTTTTCCATACCAGATGTTGTAGGAGTTGTAGAAATTGGTTCAATTGAGCAAAAATTTGTTAAGGGTGATTCAGTTAACACTCTAACCTTCAAATTATAGGATTTGAGGTATTTTCTATACAATGAAGTTCAATGTCTTCTCTTTCGATCATTTGTGCATATTTTTCTACTAATTTCCTTGTTTTCTAAACAGCGGGAATAAAATTCTACTTACACTATGGTCATAGTTCTCTAAAAAAATTTTGGTGAAGAAGGGAAAAAAATAATTATTTTATAGATAACAGGCACAAATTAGATAATTTACAACCTTCAAAGTCCATCAAGAGAAATCTAACTTTCAGACTTTCTTGACTTACTTTAAAATAGATTAAAGTTTTATAGCCACTTTAAAAATTTTTGAAAAATATAAAGGACTAAGATAAAATGGAAAATAATTTAGAATATTTTGAAATAATAAATATTGAAGAATAATTAACAAATGTGAGCCCCTTCCATTTGGTATTACCTTTTAAGTGGGTGGAGGAAATATTAATTTATTCTTTTCACCTTCCTATAAATATATATTCATGATCTATTATGGGCTACTATGTGTTTGGTTTACATATGCAATGTATGGTAATTCATAGGCCTATGAAAAAACTTTTGACATACAAGTTTAAATCAAAGCTTCGTGAAAAAAGTATATATATTTTCAAGAATTTCACAATTCTGTCAAAGAAGAAGACTTATTAGATGGTAGATACACACCCATTTATGATCCACCTTACTCATAATACACTAATCTATAATGCAAACTATGAACCTCATGATTTTCCCATACATAAATTTGAGTTTGTTGCTTTTGACCAATTTAGCACACTCGTGAACCAAGAAGAATTCCTTACAAATTTTCCTAAAAGTTTTCCAAAATACAATTGAATGCTACATGTACTATCTATATGTCATTATTTCAATGCCTTTTTGCATGACAAATGTTGTTGGAGTTGTTGTAGAGGTTGGTACAATAGAGCAACGGATTGTTAAATGTGATTCAATTGACAGCTTAACCATAAAATTACAAAATTTGAGGTATTTTCTGCACCTTGATGTTCAATGTTTTTCCTTAGACCATTTGTGTATTTTTTTTTTCTATTTTTCATCTTTTTTTTAACAGCGGAAATAAAATTCTACTTATATTATGGTAAGAGTTCTCCAAAAAAAAATTTTGCAAAAAAAAGGAGAAAATTAATTATCTTGTGTTGTAGGAGTTTTCACCTTTTTGGTCGTTAAAACTTTTCAAGGTTTCTAACATATTATACGTTCTCCTATCCACATTTAGCTTTACTTCTCATTCTACTATAATGTAAAATTTTTAACTAACTTATTTTTGTATATAGGTTGACCAAACTTAGAAACTTCAAAATCGAGCAAGATTTATTTAAATCTTCAAATTCTTGAGGTTGACACTATAAGAGATGATTTTGTGTAGGTTTCCAAAACCAATTTTTGGTTTATAGTATATGTTTTACTTTGATTAATAACTTACCACCCATGATTTTATATTATATATTTGAATATATATAATGGTTAAAGAACTACAAGAAAACCAAAGCAATGGTTAAAGTACTACAAGATTATGTAGATGAAATTATGAAAGATTTGTAATCTTTGCAACTAAAATCTATTTCATTACAATTATAGGTTTTACCAAGAGTAATGTCTCACATCAAATAATATTATTAATCGAAAGTAAGAGTTTGGATAAGTTTTGTATTATACAGCTAAACTACACATACAAATAACGAAAACATAATTCTAACATATAAACTCAATTTCAATTCAAGGAATGATTCTCGTGCTTTGCATAGGTTGCTTAACTAGTTTATATGTATGGCTGATAATAGATATTTCCTTGTTTTATTCGATGACCTAGAAGATAAAGACAAAAAAAATTTTCTAGTATTATAAAAAGTACGAAGGTGCACAAATATTGAATGCCTTTTTTGCCGTTTTGTTATAAGATGTTTTGTTCTTTTAATGAAACTCAATTTTGTCATTATCTATTTATGTGAAGTTGTATTAGCACTAAAACACTAAAAGAAACTCTTAAGTTGTTACTAAATTTTATTTCTTGTTACCAACTTGCCCACCCTTAATTATATATTATAGAATTATGTATTATATACAAGTATTTTTTTGTGCTAATCTTACCTAAAACTCTTAAATTGCAATTAAAATTTGTTTGCTTTAAACATGTCACCCTTGGTTCTATATTACTGTCAAATAATAACCCAAGTAAATATTTTATAAAAATTAAAATTTCAACTTATCATTCCAAAAACTTTCATAGCCAAACCTTTTATTTGAATAAAAGTCTTAAATGTAAAACTCATGCTAAAGTTTGTACAACTAAATATTTTATAAAACTTAAAATTTTAACTTAGCATTTTAAAAACCTTCATAACTAAATTTTTTATCTGAATAAAAAATAAAAATATGGTAAAAATCAAGCTAAAGTTTGTATTGTTGTAAAAGTTACCTTTATACATAATTTTTTGTCAACTAAATTTTTCTTTTGTTTTGCAACTTGAATGAGTATATGCTGTGAAAGCTTATTATCTAGTAAAATGCATGTTATAGTTTCATATGAAAATCTATAAGTGTTATCTATTAAAAAATAATATTATGTTCTGCTCGTTTTCTAGAGAGGGAAATCCTCCATCTCTCTAGAAATCAAGGATTCGAACGGTGATCCAAGAAGCAATCCCTAGAGGCGGCGATGGGCAGGCACTGGTGAGGGTCGAGAGGCAAAGGGCGACGCAGGCCGAGGAAGATAGATCTCCTGGAAATTCGAGGATTTACGGAAGAATCGGATGGCAGCGAAACCTCTGATGTGGAGGCCAAACAGCACCAAAGCTCTCCGATTGCGCTTCCGCCGGAAACCAGAGATCAATCATGGGCTCAGGTCATCGCAGATGAAGCCAAAGTGGTGGCAGCGACTGACTCACTCCTTCAACAGCCCCTGGGTTTCGAGCTGAAATATATGTCATCCCAGGTGGATTCGGAGGTGATTGAGCTTAACGACGAGGAGATCAATGACGGTTGTGCAGAATGGAAGCTGACTTTGGTGGGTACAGTTGTGGTTACTGAGGTCTCACCGGAGAACATGAAACGGTTCGTTCATGCGAAATGGAAAAATGTACTTCCACCTTCGATCACAAAGATCCAGACAGGCCTATTTCTGTTCCGATTTACATCTCTTGCGAACCTGATAAAGATTCTAGAAGGGCCTATGAATTTTATTTTTGGGAAACCATTGCTGTTGAAAAAATGGGAAATGGATATGAAGCTAGACAGAGAATTGTTTGATGTTATCCCAATATGGATCCGATTACCGGAATTAAAATTACATTATTGGACTCCTAGAATATTAAGCCGCCTCATTAGTAGAATTGGTATACCTTTGTTAGCAGATTCTGCTACTATCCACAAAACTAGATTATTGTACGCACGAGTCTTAGTTGATGTAAGGCGGAAGGATGATGTGGTGCACTCCATTTGATAAAGAAGCCCGATGGAAAGTGTGAATCTCAACCATTCCATTACGAATGGTGGCCGACACAATGCGGGAAATGCAAAAAATGGGGGCACAGCGATTAAATATGTGATCCTAATGTATGGAAAGATAGGAAGAAGGGGCAGAATCCTACAAAGAATGAGGCCCTTATTACTCGGGTTTCTCATGCCCTGGGTACTAGTAATCCAACTGAGTGAGGGGAACTTTCCACCTAAGGAAATAATGCCCGACACTGAGAAAAGAGAATTAGACAACCATAGCATGCAACAAATTGATCAGAGTGCCAAGGCTAAAAGCAAATCAAAACAGAGACTATGAAACAATCAAAATTGAAGGGCATTGCGTTGGCTAACTCCTTTGATAAGCTTCAAGTGGAGGAACAGATAGAGGTAAGGGGTGACTATGGAAATGTATCTCTTTTTATTCCTACTTGATGTGGTGCTGGTGGAATGTTAGAGGGGTTAATAGTAGCCTCAAACAAAAAGAAGTTAAGAACATTATTAGGAAAAATAATATTACCCTGTGTGCCTCGTTGGAAACTCGGGTTAAATTCAGAAAGTTCAATAGTACCCGTAATGCTATGTTTGGCAGTTGGAACTATTTGTATAACCACTTCTATGCTATTAATGGTTGAATTTGGTTGGTTTGGGATAGTAGGGTTTTGAAAATTCAGTCGCTGGATATCTCAGACCAAACTATTCATGTTGCTGTGAAGCATAACATTGAATTATGGACTTGCACTTTGACCATGATAAATGCCCGTCAATGGCCCGTTAGACATGAGGAATCTATGGCCTAAACTTACAAAATATGCTACACGAGTTGAGGGACCATGGATTATATGTGGTGATTTCAATGAAATTAAGCAGTTTAAAGAAAAACTTGCCCAAAATACATTTGTTGAATGGGATGATACTGGACTAAACGACTGTTGTTTGGACATTGGGCTTGCTGATCTTAGAAGCATTGATATGTTTTACACTTGGTCTAATAATCAGGTTTCTAAGAATAGAATTTACTGTAAATTGGATAGAGTCATGGGTAACAGTGCTTGGTTTGATCACTTTTCAGTCGCTTTGTTGAATTCAAATATAATTTTTGTTCTAACCACTCTCTGGTGTTGATCCAACTAAAGGCAGATCAGCTATCTCAGAGGTGTCCTTTCAAGTATTTAAATATGTGGCAGAATCATGCAAACTACAGACAAATGGTTTTCTCAAGTCTGGGAAGATTCTACTCATCATCCTTATGTGTGGTGTACTGTTCTGGGAAAATTGAGTAACCTGAAGAAAGCCTTAAAGCAATTTAATAGGGAGTTTTACTCTGAAATTTCTCAGCAAGTTTTGAGGAAAGAGAAACTTTTGTTGGATTGTTGCCGGAGTTTGATTCAGAAACCAAATGATGGATATTTAAATATTGTTGCTAATGGACCTAGGGTATTACATATGGAAGGCTAAGCTCTAACCAAGGAAGTCACAAACGAGGAAATCCCCAACGTTGTAAAGGGTATTAGGCCTAATAAAAGTCCTGGTCCTGATAGTTTTACAGTTGCATTCTTCCAGCATGACTAGGACATAGTGGGGGAAAAAGTTAGCGCAGCAGCCAAACACTTCTTCTAATCTGGTGAGATCCACCCCTTTAACTGCCACAACTCTACATTTAGTGCCTAAATACTCTCATGTTTCTTATGTTGCTGATTTCTAGCCCATTGCCTGTTGTACTCTGTCTTATAAAATTATATCTAAAGTGCTGGCTTCTAGATTGTAATTTATACTACTGGAATTAGTGCATGAAAGTCAAGAAGCGTTTATTTAGAAAAGATACATTGTTGATAATGTTCTACTCTGCCATAAAATCATGAAAGGTTACAATAGGGAAAATATCAAACCCAGAATGTGCCTAAAAATTGATTTGAGGAAAGCTTACAATTTGATTGATTAGAGGTTTCTAGATCAATTCTTGAGGAAGTTACAATTCCCTAAAACTTGGGTCAACTAGATTATGGCTTGCGTTCAATCACCCTATTTTTATATTGCTATAAAAGGCACTCTGTGTGGTTATTTCAAGAGTAGAAGGGGACTTAGACAAGGTGACCCACTTTTTTCTTTATTGTTTGTGATTGCTATAGACTACCTCTCGAGAGCTCTTAAAAAATTGTTTGACGAGAATATGGTCGGATACCACCCTAAATGTAAAAGAACTGGTTTATTGTATTTAATGTTCACAAATGATATTATGATCTTTGCTAGAGCTGGATTGGATGATGTAAAGGCCGTGAAATACTGTCTGGATACTTTTGTTTCTATTACAGGTTTGGAGATAAATGATGAGAAAAGTATTGTATATTTTGGTGGTGTGTCTGGCAATATTGAAGAGTAGATCCTCTCTGTTTTGAATATGACTAAGGGAACTCTACCTATTAAATATCTCAGTGTACCTTTAGTTGATCAAAGATTGCAAATTAAACATTATACACCGTTGGTTGAGAAAATCTTGCGCAAGCTAAATAGTTGGAGTACTAGATTTCTGTCTTATGTTGGTCAGGTCTAGCTTATAAAAGTAGCAATATTTAGTATTCACTCCTACTGGGCAAACATTTTCCCTATTCATAAAGCGGTTATTGATCAGTTAGAGAAATGTTGCCATGCATTCTGCTGGATTGGTTCTATAACTGGAAGGAATTTTCCTATTGCTTGAGAGCCAGTATGTGTTCCCAAAAATCAAGGGGGTATGGGAATCTTTAGCATAAGGGCTTGGAATTTGGCCACTCTAAGGAAGAAACTTCGGTGAGTAATTAATGATAAAGGGAATTTACGGATTAAGTGGCTACATGCCTATTACATTCATGGTAGTAACATCTGGCAGATGAGAGTAATAAATGATGCTTTTTCCGTTTGGAAACAAATTTTGCGAGTGAGGCCAAAGTTTGTGGATATTATCGTTGACGGTGAATTGACCTACATCAAACCTAGTAAGTTTGTTCTAAAACTTGCTTATCTTGATGTAATTGAGAATTATGATAATGTGGCTTGGCACAAAGTTGTTTGAAGCAATATGAATGTGCCTAAGCATTGTTTTATTGGGTGGAGAGCTATCATGAATAGACTGCCAACTCTAGATAGGGTAAGTCAATTTATGATGATACCTTCTACTTCCTGTCCTTTTTGTTTAACTAGTGGGGAAACCCGAGATCACTTGTTCGTTGAGTTTGGCTTCACTAAAAGAATTTGGAGAGAGATCTCTCTTATGATTAGACTGGGGCAAGCCCCTTTTAAATGGAATTGACTATGAGAGTGGCTCAGTAGAACAGTTAAAGGTAAAGGCTTGAAAGCTAATACATGGTTTGCAAACACATTCATTTATTTTTGTTCACGAATTAAAAAAAAACAGAAATCTCAAGCTTTGCTTCGACAGCATGGACAAGAAACCCGTGCCTTAACTATTGTTTTTTTTTCTCCACTTCACTAATTTGTAGCTCCGCTATTCCCCAATAGCAATGAGCAATATCAACAATAGTAGAGCTTAAAGCCCACCACCCACCCACTTTCCTTCCTTCAGGTATAATAAGCTTTCTCCGTCTTCCTCTAGAACCCATAGAGAATTGAAGATTTCGCCCCGCAGCATTATCAAACAATGAAAAATAAAAAAATCTGTCCATCGAACCTCGACTTCCCCATCTACACAGATCTTTCCCTTTCTCAAACCAAAATTCCTTCCAAATCCTTATATACCATAGAATCTCATCTCATTCCAACAACATAGAAGAACTGAATCGTTTGCTAGATTCAGAAACTTGCAAGATATATCCAAAAATTTCTTCATCCACCAGAAGCCCAAAACAATTCCTTTCAACTAGGATAAATACCTCATCCTTTTCAGAATTAAACCCACCAGAACCAAGTGAAAACCTGGCAGGGAACTGGCCGGATGCCGATTTTGGCCACTCAAAGATGAAAAAATAAAGAGCCTATTGAGATTTGAATTTTGATATCTAGAAAGAAGATGGCTACATGTATCTTCTATATTTTGTCGATATATATACTGATATTAGCATTTATTATTTTAATTCTCATTGTTATTTTTTGTGTATTGTATAGATATAACCATTATTATAATAACTTAATTTGAATCAATTAGTGGTTTTTCATAACAATCTTAAATTTTTTATAATTTATTTTTTAAATTAGGATTAGTTTTAATTTTGTTTCCACCACTATAAGAGAAATGCATGGAAGCGACTAAATGAAGCAATTAAAATTCAATGGTTGAGCATATTCAGCAGCTCCTTAGTGGGGCTCAAAAGTGCAGTGACTAAACTATATCAGTGCATTTCAGTCGCTCTTTAGTTGTTCAAAATAAAAATTTTCCTTATCAGTCACTTATTTCAAAAAGATTAATACATACAGGTATATTTCCTTAACTTTATATATTTATACATATGTATATATATTTTCATATAAATCAATACATATACATCAAATAAATAATCCATAAGTGTTTTTATACACATACGCGCTAATATATACATATATATATATATTTATATATAAACTAATACGTATAGACATACATTTATATATACATGTACATATATAATAAATATATATGTGAAAATATGGAAACAGGTGAAGAACAAGTGATCGATTTTCAGTTGTTACTTTTGAATTCAAAATTAAAAAATGAACGACTAAAATATCAGTCGCTCCTAGTCATAGAAACTAAATTTCTGTTACACCTCAATGGCCAGTCAGGGGAATGAATGTTTTTGCCTTTCGTGCGACTGAAATAATAGTCACTTTTTTAGTCATCCCTTCACCAGAACTTAATAAACCATAGCCTTAAACCCCTTCAACTAAACCCTCTCTATCACAATTCTCTCCCTCCGCTCGTTTGCTCCTTCTTGCTCGTTTCGCTCAGGGTTCATCAATTTAGTGGGCTGTAGCATGTTTTCCAGGTTCAAATCTTCCTGTTTTGGTAAGTTTTTGTTTTCTTGAACATTTCATCTTATTATCAATCTTAAGTTTAGATTCTTTGGGTTTAGATTTTGGTTTAGTGTTTGTTTATAATTTCATAGTTAATGTTAGTAAAATATATAAGTTTGATAGTTTTCTACAGCTTACAACTAAATTATTATTAGTTTAGATTTCGGTATAGTTTTAATTATTTCAAAATTTGCTGTTAATTTTTCACTACTAAAAAAATGCAATTTTCCAATGCAAAGCCGTTGAAAAATGGGGCATTGGTAAATCATGCATTGGAAAGAAAAATTCCAACAGCTCAAGGATTAGCAGTTGGTATTTGCAACGGCTTTCACGTTGGAATATAAATCGTTCAAAATTTCCAACAAGTCAATGGAAAGCCGTTGAAAATGGGGCCGTTGGTAAATCATGCATTGGAAAGAAAATTCCAACAGCTCAAGGATTAACAGTTAGAATTTGCAACGGCTTTCGCATCATAATATAAATCGTTAAAAATTTCCAACGGCCTAACCTTGTGGAAATATTTCCATTGGTTGAACTATTTTCCAACAGCCTAGTTGTTGGAAATATGCCACTGTCAAGCCGTTGGAAAAATATCAATGGCTCAAGTCAATAAAAATTTCCAATGGCCAAGCCGTTGGATACTTGTTTTAGAAAAATAAGAAATATATAAGGCATCTAAAATATATTTTATACTAAAAACACACTTAATACTTTATACTCACAATACCTAAAAAATTATGTTATACTCACAAAAATTGAATTAATTGAAATTCGGTAAAATAACCCTGATAAAATATCTATATATTACTGAAATTATATTTTCTATCTACTAAAAACATATTTTATATTTTATATTCATAAAAATTTTATCTACTGATATTCAATAAAAAATATATAACTAAAATTAAATATATTGAAATTCACTAAAAATATATGTATAACCCCCGATAAAATATATACACTGAAATTCACTAAAAATCACAAAAATCAAGAAATTCACAAGATTCAAAATTTGCAAACGATTAACAAAATCACAAAATCCATAAGAATGAAAAAAAATTACAAGATTAAAAAAACCGAATGATTCTACAATCAAACACCAGATATACAGTCAAGAAACATAATTAAGAAGAGGATATACAATCAAGAAAGCAACAGATATACAATCAACCATTACCCAACCGGATCTACAATCAAACATAAGATCTGATACCGCAAAGCAAAGGCTGAAAAGGCAAACGGCGAAGAGGCGATTTGGATGGTGGAGAGTGAGGTGGTTCAGATGTCGAAGAGCTGATTCAAATGGCAAAGAGTGACTTGATTGGTGAAGAGGCGATTTGAACATTGAAGAGGAGATTCAAACGGCCGAGGAGGTGATTCAAATGGTGAAGAGGTGATTCGAATGACGAGGAGGCGATTCAAATAGTAAGGATGTAATTCAAATGGCATCAAGCAACTCAAATGGTGGATGAATGATGAAGGGTGGGTGGATGAGTGAAGAGAGGGATGAAAGTTATTCCGCCAGCAAAGAGGGATGAGAGGGATTCGGCTGAGAGATGAAAGAGATGAGAGAGACAGAGGGTATGCGAGAACAAAGATGAGAAGAAGTTTGGGCAGCTGTGGTGAGGGGGATGGGAGATGAGAGATATATATAATATATGAGGTTGTGGATGGTTAGGGTTAGGTTTGGTTTGGTTTGAGCTAAGTTGGCCCAATGGGTTGTGTTATATATATATATATATATATATATATATATATTATTAATATTATTCTTACATATAAAAAATATGATAATATATATTTTAAATATATATTATTATATATGATACATTATGAAACATTTGATACATTATGTTATGTGATACATGCTAATATATACGATATATATTGTGACGGAACAGGGCCTGAGAGCCCTGATTTTACTAACACTAGTAGGTTTTTTGGGAACTATGATCCCACTTAGGTTACAATTTGCTAGTTATTACTTGTGAAGTATATGAAATTATTACATGCAACTAGTTACTTAGGCCACCCTATATAGAAAATATGCATGTGTTGTCTTGGCTATGCAATAACAAATTAAAACTATAAAGAAAACTGTGGCACACCGATTCACAAAACATAAATCAAAACAAGCCAAAACATAAAACCGTTAGTTCCTTTAACTTACAACTATGTGCATACATATCAATCTTATATGTACCCAAATGTAATCCTAGTGTTATACACACCAATGGACACTAATAAAGGCTAAGGGTGATTATTTGGTTTGTTCAGTTTAAACCGAACCGAATTAGTTGGTTTATTCAGTTTTCGGTTTTGAATGATAAGAAACCGAATTAACCGAATTAGTCTATAAAATCGAATTCAAACCGAACCAAAATATTTCAGTTCGGTTCGGTTCAAACTGAATTAACCAAAAAAATTGTAGTTAAATTCTATAATAGATGAAATAAGATAGAGATATTGTTTTTCTTTTTCAATTCCATTCAATATAGAAGATTCATTGTCTATGGAAAAAAAAAATAAGAATCCAAGCTAATTTGGGTTACTTAGTAGCATTATTGTTCATGAAACAAATAAAAAAAATTGGTATAAAATTTTTTGATTATTTCGGTTACCGAATTAACCGAATGCTAAAACTCAAATCGAACTGAAACTGAAATTTTTATTATTCGGTTTGAACTGAAACCGAACCGAATTGCCGAACTAGCCGAACAGAATTTTAAAATTATTTTGGTTTTTCAGTTTTTTTGGTTTGAACCAAATACTGATCACCCCTAGTAGAGGCAATCTCATTGTATGAAAATACCATACATTTAGAAGAAACAACTTATATCTAATACGATCCATCCTTAGCTCTTCACCTAAGCAAGCTAGCTTTAAATGATGAGCCACACTTTCCTTGTACTCACTTAGACTCAAATTATAAGACAAACACTTTGGTCAGTACTAGCTTATGTCATAAGTAACTTAGAAACTTGGAGTTTCCTACCTAGAGAATAGCTTCAATCTAATAAAATTTAGCCTTAACAACTACCTTTTACCAACTGTTAAGCCCGGCTAGCCCACTTAACCTGCACAACACTTAAAGGGTGAGTACTCAAAAGTAATCAGTAAGGGATTTGGTACCTGCAGGGGAAACAAATGCAAGCGCACAAAGCACAACAAACATACAAATATATATATAACATACAAAGTAAAGCAAGCAATCAACAACACAACCAGAAATAAGGATAAGAACAACAATAAACGATGCAAATAATGGATGGATGCATGGATGAATGAAATATGCACATGCAAATGCACTTAGGACTTCTTTACACTCGTAGGTGCTAGACTTGCCATGAGCTCATATGGCTGGAGTACCTAGATATTGGCCCTCATATCCTATGCTAGCACTTAACTAACCTTATGAAGTCCCCATATGGGCGCCTTAGAGTAAGTCGTCATTTACTCAACCCTTTCCCGCCATTAATGAGTTACTTAGAGTAAACAGCTTACTCCTTCCTTACCCATCGCTTTCCTTAACTTATTGTGCAGGGTAACCGCTTTATATGGTTCAACTTACCAAACTCTTCGAGATTAGCTAGGGCTCTTCAATGGCTTACTAACCAAACCATAAAGTTCGGTTAATATCCTTCCTTTTCATTGCCAGAAGTTCTATGACCTTTCACTTGGCCAACAAAGAATCTGAAACCCACCTTAATCCTCTTAGTGCTCCCTTAGCAACTTAAGCACTTTAACCCCTTTAGCCACTATTACTTACCATACCTTAACCACACCACTTAGCTACCACATAAATAATGCATAATTCCCAACTTAGGAATGAGTTCTAGACCCAACTGAGGCAACGGAATATCTTAAATTAGCCTATGGATGATAACTGAGAGTTTGAGACATTCTTAGCAAGCCCTGAGCTTGAGGGACTAATGCCTTGGCTACGCTGTTGGTGATGTGTGGCCAAAGGCATCAACGCATGGTAATCTTGAGGTTTACCAGTCACACGTTGCCAATTCATGTCACCACTAGTGACGTGTCGCCAATGTACTACAACATTGTGCGATAGCGTGCGGACTTGAACGAAACTTGCTCAAACTTTCCCATCCCAAGGCCAATTTACATGTGTCTTGTTTTTATTTCATTCCCACACATAATACTACATTTATATGCATTATTTGAGCTAAATTAACTTGAATCCCTTACCTCAAATCATCCTTAGAGCAAGAAACAAGCAACAAACACACTTGAGCTCCATGGAGTTCCTTTGAGTTCCAAGCTTGAATTCAACCAAATTGGACACCAAGTGCACAAAAATTAAGACCATTTATAACCATTTAACAAGCTTAGAGCTAACCCACAAGATCAAAGACGTTTACCTTAGGGTTTGAACCAAAAACTTACAAAAACAACTCCAAATGCACCAAATCCATAAAAAATGAGCTAACGGCTTGTTGGGATGACTTTGGGGCTTTCAATTTTCATTGAATTCTGGCTAGAATGGGAGCTTTAAAGGTGGAGAGCTATGTAGGAGAGAGAGCCATGAAAATGGCAAATGGGGGAGATGATGAATAGTGTCATCTCCTCCACTTATATAGCAAACCTCTCTTCCATTTGACACTTTAGCCCTCAAACTTAACTTTGAATCACTTAGGCCACTTAAACTCTTCTTACACCAACACTCTTTGGTCTCATTGAAAGGTTTTTCTTACCCAAACACTTTGCCCTTAACTCACGTAAGCCATTATACGACATAATAGCTCAATTTCTCACTTAGTGCATTTTTCATCCTTAACTTTCACTTTTGGTTCAAATGGCTATAAACACTTATGGTCTTAAATCAATTAGCTCAGAACACTTGCATGAGCCTAATTTTACTGAAATTATGGTCATGCTACTGACTTGGGCAAAAATTACCATTTTGCCCTCCTAGTCCTTTAGGTGCCAATTACACATTGGAACTCAATTTAACTTTACTTAGCTTATTTTTCTTGCTTAATAAAACTTATTTGAGGGAAATAACTTGTGATTTACTTACCTCAACATTCAAAGTAGAGGAAACACTAGGAGAGCCTTTACATATATTATACATCATATATATTATTACTTATTATATTTATAATAATAATTATTATTATTAGTAAAAAATACTTTAAAAATATTACTCTAATTTATAAAATTTTGAAATTTATTATATGAATATCACCTTCTTCTAACAGCTTTTGTGTTGGAAATTTCTAACGACCATCGCGTTCAAAAATTTCCAATGACTCTACGCATCGGAAATTTTGTGTTGGAAATTTCCAGTAGCTTTGAAAACTAAAGTGTTCAAAATTTCCAATGTGAAGACCATTGGAAATTGTCTCACCTTTTTCCAACAGCTCTTTACATTGGCTATTGGAAAATGCATGGTTTTAGTTGTGTTTGTTCTAATTTAGTGTTAAACTAATGTTAAAGTTAGTGTTAATTTTTGTTCCAATTTTCAATAAATTTGTGCCAATTTAGATTTTGGTATACTATTAATTTACTGTAGAATTTAATGTTAATTTTTATGCTAATTTAGTGTTAAATCAGGTGTTGAAGTTAGTGTTAATTTTTGTTTGACTAAGTGTTACTTGTGTGCATTTAATGTTAATATTGGTGTACTTATTGTTAATTTATTTGATTAAGTAATTCACTATGAAATTACTTGTAACTGGTGTTAGTTCAGTGTTAAAGTTAGTAGTTTCTTTTTTTTTTTTTCATTTGTATTTAGTGTTTATTTATTTTTAATTAACTATTAATTGTGAGAATTTTCAGTCATGGACCACGACGATAATGGTTAGTGGGATTTGGACGGTTGTGACTAAACAATTGCATTAATTTAATATTACAAATTTTAATTAATATATAAAAAAATTGCATTAACAGAGCGATTGAATTTTCAGTCGTTGCTGGAGTGATTGAATCTTTTAGTTGCTTCTTTTTAAGCATGTCATAAATGGAGTGACTAAAATATTCAGTTGCTCATTTTAGTCGCACATCAATCCCTTTTGTTGCAGTGACTATGATTTCTACAATTGAACATTTTAGTCTCATTTTAGTCACACTTACCAAATGCAACTTTTTACTCAATTGCTATTTAGCTTCCGTCTTGTTGTGCCTTATTCGGTTCCATGCCTAAATCTTGATTTCAATATCTTGATTGTGCCATAATCACTGGATAAGTCAAATACAATTCCTACTCTTCATCTCTATATATATTTATGTTTTAATACTACCACTCATAACATAAAATAAATGTGAACATATCAAATCTCGTTTCCTCCCAAAATTAGATATATGTACAATCAAATATATGTTACAATATATTCAATAGTATGTATGGGTTCAATTTCCCATAAAGAAATAGGTGTAAATGGGTCAAATTATATTTCCTAACAAAGTCTGTGATATGTATAAATCAAATGATAGATATGTATGAAATTCAATTTATAAGGCAAGTGATAGATATGTACAAAAAATATGACACATATGTACAAATGATATTAGAGATGTTACAGATATACAAGTAAATAAAATTTTACATATGAATATATATTAGATTAGTGACTAAATTGTAACAAAAAAAACTATAAATTCCAATGGCCTAATTGCAAAGGAAAACAAAAAAAAAAGGGTTAGTGACTTAAATGGAAACCATTTACTTGTACAAATTATTCATACATATCACTAAAATTGGATATATATATATATATATATATATATGTATATCTATTTATGTATGTATGTATGTATGTATAAGTATAAGATACTAAATATATACAAATTTGATATATAAAGAGGGTAGGAGATCTGTACAAGATGTGATATATATACAATAAAAAACTATGTTATCAACAAATTCAATCATATGTATGGATTCAACCTCTTATAAAGCAATAGGTGTAAATGCTTCAAGTCTCACTTCCCACCAAAATTTGAGATATGTATATACCATACCGGATTGCAGATATGTATAAATTTTGATATATATAAATATTATAGATATGTACAAAACGTATGATATATATGTACAAATAAGATAAAAAACATGTTGCAGATATGTAAATGAATAAACTTTTACACATGAATAGATATGAGATCAGTTACTAAATTCTAACAAAACAAAACTATAAATTCCAATAACCTAACTACAAAGAAGGACAAAAAGAAAAGCTTAGCAACTTAAATGGAAACGATAAAAGAATAAAATGTCTGCCTGCAGGCGGGTTTTATTAAATCTGGTGGGCTGTGTTTTCGAACGGGTCAAGTTTGGGTTGCTAAACGGGTCCTACAACCGGTTCTCCCTTGACTTCCTCAACAACAATGGTGGATGGGCTAGCGGGGTCCTGAGGTTTGAAGGCTACGGCAGGCTTAGGGAAACAGCGGGGCGATGACATCGAAAGACCAAGGATCGGCGTGCGAAATATGGTGGTACGATTACCTTTCTTCTCCTCTTCGATTAAGCATCGCCTACAGTTGGAGATGACTAGGAATGATGGCGTCTAGCAAGGTGGGACGGCAGTTACGAGCTAAAGTAACTGGTAGTGGTGAATTATAGGAGGAGAAGGAGAAGTTGTGTTGTGAATTATTTTTCTGTCCTAATCTTTTTACTATTTTGCAAATGGACCCTTGATGTTATTCTAGGTATGTAAATGTATACAACTGAAAAGCAATATGTATAAAGGATGTATGAAAACATACATATATACATACATAATGTATGTATGTATGTATGACATAGGGATTGTTTTAATATTGCACGATTTATACATATTTCCTACTTTGTTTATACATTAGATTCATGCATTAAAATTTAAACAATTGAAACTTGTACAAACAATTAAATATATATCTGTAATAGGTTGTGATTTCTTTTATACATATATTTCATATTATTTATACATATGCCTCATATTCTTTTTTGTATATATAAGTTTAAATATACTTGTGACCCAGTTAGTACATATGTGCCAATGTATTTTACTCATAGTTATATTTGGTGTCATATAAGTCATATGTACATATATCCACAATAGTATTTCAAACTTTGATTTTCTCTTATTTTAATTTTAGATTTGATATATTTTTGACTTGTTGATATAAATATAAAAACTATTGAACTTTATACATAGAATTGAATATATTTTTAACAGTTCTTGGATCTCATTTGTACATGTATGACATGTCTTATGTATATTTATCACTTGCTTTCGAGTTCATACATATCTAGTATCAAATTTGTACATATCTATAATTTTGTTGGGAAGAAGAATTTGAAGCATTTACATTTGTTTTCTCATGGGAGGTATACATTTGAAACATTTATGTGATCTCATTGTACGTATGTCATACATTATTTATACATATTTGCACTTTTTTTTCTACAACGAATTTATAAATATCTGGTATTAGATTTGTACATATCGTCAATTTGTGAAAACATGAGATTTGATATGCTCATGTTTATTTTATGTTATGAAATGTAATATTGACATATAAATACATACAAATATAAAGGGGGTGAATTCCAAATTTGGTCCCTTAACTATTTGATTTGTCATCAAATAGTTTCCTAACTCTAAAAGTGACTATTAACGTTTCTTAACTTAAACAACGTATTCAATTTGAATCTCATCCATCAATTGAGCCATTAATTTTGATGGAACTTGTTATGTGGCACCCCATAATACCACGTGATATCCTTTTTTAACTAAAATGGGTGACCATTTTGTACAAAAATGAAAATTTAAACTCAAACTGACATAAACACAAAATCTTAAAACATACATTAACCCTAATTGTCAAAATTGAAGATGGTGGAGATTAACCCTTCCCAGACAACGGTGTTGGATTTGAGGGCAAGGGTAGACGATTGGAGATAGAGATGGAGGAACGGAGGTAGATGGAAGCCGACAACTGGAGGAGGAACGTGAAGACGGAGGCTAACGACTGGAGGAGGTAATTCGCAGCGAAATCAAAGGTTTCAAGAGTGAGATCAGTGAAAAAATTGAGGGTTCTAAGAGCGAAATCAGTGATGAAATAGATGAAACTAGATTCTAGGAACAAGGCTCGCCATGGATCGGATGTGATCGAAACGGAAAGGGGCCGCAGGAAGGTTGAGAGATGCGATAGAAATGAAAAGAGGCTTGCGGGCAGTGGAGGTCAAAAGTGTGGAGCCACTAAGGAGGAGGGACCAACTGTGATCGGTGGGGTCTGTCCATTCGTCTTTGTCGATTTTCGTTCACAATCTCCAGCCGGTTGCTAGTTTGCTTGGTTTCTAGGGCACCTTGTGGCTTGTCGAACGAATGCTGTTAGACTAGAGGGCTGAGGAAAGGGCCAATCAAGATCATCGGCTGGAGGAAAAGGTTGATTAGGAGCTTCAAGTTGGTATTGGGGAAGATCGGGTTATTTAAAATTTGAAGTACCTAAAATTATATTTTTTGTCAATTTGAGCCTAGTATTTATTATTTTCCCAATCTTGTTACTTATTGTCACACCACATGGCGTTGTGGGACAAAGTAGGGGGTTTTAAGTGTCACGTGGAATTAAAGGTGCAACGTAGGTAAATTTCATATAAAATAACAGCTCAACTGACAGATGAGACTTAAATTGAATGTGTTGTATATTTTTAGAGTTAAAGAACCATTTTAGGACAAACTAAATAATTAAGGGACTAAATTTGAATTTTACGTAATATAAAGGGTATGGTACCCGTTAAACTTCCATAAAAATATCTGGGTAGGGTCGCCTTTTTCTGTCCTACTAATAAACAAACGGAGACAAAGACAAGTCCCTTTCATTGCACTAATATATATTGTCGATAAGCTTGGTAATATCTTTAAGCAAACTAATAAAACACGACAAAACCATAATCACAGGGGAAAAAAAGCGACCATACGTGACAGAATTGTGATCGCTTAATTGGTTGTATATCCAAACAAAAATACGACGCAGAAATTGGTTGTTTATTTGTCGGATTCCCATATTTATGTATTTGTTAGCATATGTATTATTATATATTTTTGTCACAGTCCGGTTGCTGTTTTGAAATTATTATTTTTTTGCAGGGGTAAATTATAAACTTAAAAACATTTTTAAATTTAAAAAATTAGCCGTATTATATACGACAAATATAACATAATGTTTTTATTTTGTACCATGTGCTAATTTTTATTTGTTTCTTAACCCATTCACCGAATTTAATCCCACAGCTCTGGTGGGGTGGTCTTATACTACATATGGGAGAATAAACACAGGATAAGTTGCCAAAATCAAATAAATTCATCTTATCCTACCTTATTTATTAACCAAATAAGGTAAATATGACAATGAGTTAAAATTCTCACCATAATACACTACAAAAAAAAAGGTATTTTCCAACGGCAAAACCGTTGGAAATTTCCAATGCGCTAGGCCGTTGGAGAAAATCCAAAAAAATTTCCAACGGTCCAACCGTTGGAACAATTCCGAAATTTAATTATGTGTTATGGATATGCTAGCCGTTGGAAAATATATGTTTGAGATGGGCAATACATACTTTGTGTTTCCAACTGTTGTAGCCGTTGGAAAAAATCCAACTGCTTCAACCGTTGGCAAATCTTTAATTCTCATGCTTCCTTTTTTCCAACGGCTTAAGCCGTTGGAAAATATTGTTATGGCACCATTTCTTATGTTTTACGTTTCTAACGGCTTATGCCGTTGGAAAATATTTAAGATCATTTTTGTCTGTTTCCAATTTCCAACGGCCTAAGTCATTAAGTTAAACGCTATGTATTGATTTTGTTTTTCAATTGCCTAGGCCGTTGGAAATTAACATTTTAAATCACCTCCTTCCTCTAAATTTGGTTCATTTCGTCTCTACTTGTGACTTCATCTCTCTTCGTCTCCCACATGCACACACTTCACGTTTCAAGCTTGAGGCACGGTAGAAACAGCTTGATCGACGTCTAGGGTTATCTTTTCTGGGGCTCAAACTTGTAGATCTGCTGGTTAGTTTCTCTTATTTTTTTTCTCTTTTTCTTTTTAGATTTTTGGGTTTTTTTATGCTTTGAAGTTTACCATGATAATAGGTGCAAGATTTTGCTTGTTGTGACAGATTGAAAGCTATTCTCACGCATTTGAAGGAAGTTAATTTTTTCATTTGAGGTAAGTTGGTCTAATACTTATTTTCTTATTTTTTTAATTTTTTTTACCAAAAAATGCATTAAATCCAGATTATGTAATGTTAATTTGGTTTGAAATATGTGAAATGTATGTGATTTATAGTTGTTGATGGTTGGAAGTGAAGTATTTAGGTTACCCATTAAAGTTTATAATTTTTGCCGATTTTGTTAATTTTTTGTAATTTTGGGATTAATTTGAAATTAGGATATAATTAGTTTTAAGTCAATTTTTTAATTGGGTAGTTAATTTATGTGTGAAATTAGTACATTGTTAGTTTAACTAACATTGTTTAATTGGATTTATTTTTAAAATTTTTTAAGTTATGGAATTAATATTAAGGTACACTATTGTTATATTTAAATAAGTTTGTTTGATTAAGTTTGACTTTTAATATAATATATGTAAATAATGATAATAATATAATAATAATAATAGTAGTAGTAGTACTAATATTAATAATAATAATAATAATACTAATAATAACAATAACAATAATAATACTATTATTATGTTGTAGTAGTAGTAGTAGTAATAATAATAATAGTAGTAGTAGTAGTAGTAGTAGTAGTAGCAGTAGCAGCAGCAGCAGTAGTAGTAGTAGTACTAATAATAATAATAATAATAATAATAATAATAATAATAATAATAATAATAATAGTAGCAGTAGTAGTAGTAGTAATAATAATAATAATAATAATAATAAGAGTAGTAGTAGTGGTAATAATAATAATAATAATAAGAATAATAATAATAATGATAATAAAAATGATTCATTAGGGACATGCCTTCTTACAATATGTATTAATACCAAAATTAGTTAATGTGTTAGGGATATATAAATTATTTATATATTAATAATAATATATCATATATGTAATAATAATAATAATATGTTTGATTATATGTGATACACTATATCCCTAAACTCTAATACTATGTGTGTTTATCAACAAACAAACACTTATTAGGAGAATGGAACTGTGTAATTTCAATTATGTATGTTTTTATGTGGATTTATAACTACATTTATGTAATGACATTGTAATTTCAATTGTGTATGTTTTTATGTGGATTTATAACTACATTTATGTAATATCAGTTCAAAATTTGACTACATATGATACAATCATCTGGACTGTAACAGTTTCATGTTGAAACAAACAACATTGGAATAAACAGCACGGGAATAAACAATATGGAAAAAAAATTATTTCCAACTGCCTAAGCAGTTGGAAATATGGCCAAATTTTCAACGGCCTAAGCAGTTGGAACACAGAAAAAAAAAATTAATTACAGCCATTGGAAATTTCCAACGGCTGACTATTGGAATTTCCAACGGCTCTTATATGAGCCGTTGGAATCAGAACATCCAAAGCATTGATTACCAACAGCTTGGTTTTCAACGACTTCGTGTTGGAAACTTGCAAATTTCAAACGGCAGACCATTGGAAAATGACTCTTTTTTAGTAATAATACAAAGCTTTAATATTCTGATTTAGCCATGTCAGTTCTCCCACTTCACCATCAGTATGTATGAAACAAACAAAACATAAATGCCTAACTCAACTACAAATGGAAAACAGGTTGATACACTATCAACAAAGCAATATTTCAATCACAACTTTTAGTTTCAACAATAAAAAAACTCTCAATTAAAACTGATTTATAAAAGTGGTAAAGGGACACTAAAGGAAAGTGGACTTTCACATACAATAATGTTTGTTCGGATGCTTTCCAGATTGTAAAAAGCTTGCATTTCTCACAAAAAGAAAAAACTTGCTAGCATATTGTTTCATAGGGCAAATTGCATGTGCTACCACCAGTAGTTAATTGTTATTACATTTCTAACCCTAACTTTCATTTTGCACGTTGCGTGTTCTTAACTCGATTAAAACGTTTCATTTCAACCCTTGAGTGGACTAAACTCATTGGAATTGATGGGAAATGCCACAGTAACACCTAGCTGGCACCAGATTGTCCACACTGACACAAAAAGTTGAATTGCTAAAACCAAAAAACTCCTTCTTTGTCATCTCAGCTCTATCCCAACCATGACTCTCTCATCCCTCTCAACCTCCCACTGCCCACCACCGATTCTCCGCCTCCCTCTTGCCCTTCCTCTCGGCTCCCTCTCCGCCCTCTCTCCTCCCCTCATTGCCGCCCTCTCTCTTGGCCTCCTTCTCATTCAACCTCCATCGTTTGATCTCATGAACAATTCTCAATCAGCCATCACTCGTTCGATCTTTTGAATGATTATCGTTCAAAGACCGTTTGACCTCCAAGTCATCAGTTAAATCGGAGCCCAAATTGAGTGCCTTCTAGATTCACGGCGGTGAGTATTGGGATTGATGAGAATCGTGACAGAGATTGCAACGAGAATTGTGATGGAAATCGTGATGATGGGGGAAGGGATGCGGGAATTAGGGGTGGCTATTGTGATCTTTCCACCAATCGGGTGATGAGGTTGTCATGATCTCCGCCACAAATTGAATGTGGGTTCGGCAACTTAACGTCAAAGATGGGTTTGAAGGTAATTAGATAAATGACGGTGAGAATAGTGGCCGTGAGTGACTACGATGAGAGTGGTGGAGGGGAGGGAAGGGAGGGAGGCTGAGGGGGGCAGGGAGGCAGAGATATAGTTGTAGGGAGTGGGAGGCTGAGAAGGATGGGAGAGCCACGGCGGAGAGAAGGCTGAGATGGCAGGGGGGACTTTTTTTGTTTTAATAATTCAACTTTTTATGCCAACGTGGACAATCTGATCTAAGCTAGGTGTTACTACAATATTTCCCGCCAATTTTAACGAGTTTCATCCACTCAAGGGTTGAAATGAAACATTTTAATTGTGTTAGGGACACATAACGTACAATTTACCCTTGTTTCACATGATGACCATCACAAGTAGAGGTGGGAACCAGGTCAGCCCGACCCGGGACTGGCCGGTCCCGGTCCTGGGTCATGAGGACCGGGCTCGGTCTGGTCGCAGGCAGGGCGGTCCCGGGGTGGGTCGCAGGCGGGGCGGTCTCGAGGCGGATCCGGGGAGGGGAAGTCCCGGGCAAGGTGGGGTGGGGCGCAGGTGAGGCGAGTCTGGGGCAGGGCGGGTTTGGAGTTTTTTGTTTTTTTAAAGAGAAACATAATTAATTATATATTTCATAAATATTAAAAAAAAAAACACCACATCCGATGTAAGTTTTATTGAGTTAAAAAACCAAACATCATTTACAAATAATCGGAACGAACATTACATTTTGAAATGGGAAAAACGTTATTAAATTAAGTAAGTAAGTGTTTATTTTACTTTGATTAAGTGTTTATTAAATTAAGTACCTCAAGTTAGCACCTTGTTAAGCAAGTAAGGTAAGCTTAATTAAGT
>KK904518.1:7303-23134 GCA_000696445.1 Aquilaria agallochum | reverse complement strand
TCAAAAATTAGGTATGAAAATTTTTGAACACCCGGTTTACCCCGTTTCCCTTGGATCCTGGAGGGTTTCGGTTAAATTCCGCTGTGCTGTTTGGCTCCCGAAACCCATCAATGTATACATTACGAGTTCCGGTTTCATGCATCATGAATCAATCTAATTAATCATGATCAAAAGTAATTGAACATACAATAGATTATGTGATTCAACATTTAATCCCGATTTAGGGTTTCACAAGTACCTCTGATACCACTGTAGGGTTCCAGGAGCCAAACAAACACAGTAAAACATACTCGAATCCCTCTAGGATACAAGTGAAACAGGGTAAATTTGGTGTTAAAAAATTTTATATCTAGTCGATTGTGATCTTTCACCCAACTTTTGATTCAAATCACAAAACTTGAACAATTGATGTGTTCAAGCTCTATTTGTTATCCACAGAAGCCTTTCGGGATCACCACGCCTTCACCACATCTCGGCAGATGTGTTACTTTTCTGGCCGTAGTGCTAGCGTGCATCCTCCAAGGAATGGTAAAAGAAGAAAGTGGCTGGAACTTTTAGAACTCTTCTGATTACATCTTTAGGAAGGCTAGGTCAAGAGTTATGAAATTCTCACTTTATGATGTATATATAGTGAGACTCAACTCCCAAGCCTAATGGGTTTCAAAACCCTAATCCAATTTAGTTTAATTTCGGGTTTCATTAATGGCTCAACCTTTGGGCTAATTATGAATCTAAAATTATTATGAAACCAAAACCCAAATGATTTGATTCATGCACCCAAATAATCCAATTGGCTCTATGTGTGTGACCCAATAAGCTTTTATCACATTGGCAATGATCATAAATCACATTTATGATCATAAACAATGAGCGGTGTTGAAATGATCGCTCGTGGGCTTGCCTAGGAAGCCTATGGAACTTGTCCCACACTAGTCACAATTGGCTAATTGATTACATGTGCACTAGTTAAAACATTTATCAATCTAGTTATTTAATCCTACTATGCAATCACGCATAAGTTTAGGCATTCAGTTAATCAATAAAATAAAGAAATGGTACTTAAAACATTACCATGGCATATTCTACTAAAAACAAATATCAGAACTGTGAAAGCATTCAAAGCATTTAAATGGAATTAACTACACATAAGCAATTGTGTGCAAGCATCCAAACAAGAGTAGATTATACTCGCACCCAAGAGTGACTCTAGACTAGACTACTCATACATGACCATTGGAGGCAAACTAGTGTATGAGAACTATACATTGAACAACTCTACTGATATCCAGAACTAAGCTTCCACCTTAGAGCAAACTCCCAGCAGGAAGCTTCGTAAGCCCGCCCTTGTGCTTCACTAGCCTCTGTAGGCCAAAAATATGACTGTTGTTAGTACCATAACTTACGCAAAAAGAAAACCACAAACTAGAATCATAAAGATTCAAATAAACCAAATACATACTCACACGCCTAGCTCAACAACCATCAACAATTACTTGCTCAATGGCGCCCAAAACTGCAGAACAAAAAGTAAAGGAGTGAGAATCAAAGATTCTCAATAAGGGTATTCAACCTGGAAGAAAAATCTTGGGGACTCTATATATACAAGGATATGAAAACTACTGCACACGCTTTCAGCCTGAGGGTCTAATATATGCATAGATCTAGGTCCCTTAGGACCCCTCCCCATCCTAGTCCTCCTCACAGGGCGTCACTTCATGCCTAACGAGTTCTGGCCGCTAAGTCACTCATTGTAAGCCTTAGCTTACTAACATAGTAATGTAGCCTTCCCTTGGTTATTGCGCAGGTGAACATGGTGGATGCTCCTTGCTTGCGCTATAAAAAGTCCACTAGGTGTACTAGGCCTCCACAAAGTGCCCCAAGCACTTGGACTTTCCAAGGTCACTTCTGTACTAAGCCTCTACATATTAATCATACCAAGGATGCACTAGGCTTTCAGCTTGGCTAGGCCATAAGTACACTAAGCCTTCATCCATGGTGCTTCCCTATCCACTATTACTTGGTTCACACTAGTGGTGTCGCAATGACCACGGTTGGACTAAAGTATACTAGACGTTAAAGGCCCACTAAGTGCACTAAGGTTTCACATTAAAACTGTTAGTGTTGTGCCCAAAAGTTAATCATAAGATGATTGTATTTTTGCACATTAAGTCATGATATTTTATTAAGGCATTAATCCAGTAATTATGTTTTTTTTTGTGTAATGTAATAAACATAATTATAACCCTAGGATAATGATATTCTTAAATGTCCCTAGTCTAGTATTATCATGGAGTGAGTTACAATAATACATAACGACCAGCATATATGGAGACTAATATGAGATATGTAGTCTACATATGAGTACAAGTTGGAGAACTTGTGTACTAGACCGACCCACCATGAAAATGCTACATGGATCGTTATATGAGTGTCATAAGTGATTCTCATAATGATCATGGTATATGTAGTCCTTTGACCTAAGGTCACTAAGGTTCCTTACAAGTGATTCACAAAAGCCTATTTGGATTATTTGAGTGCATGGGCTAATTTATTTGGGTTATGGTTTCATGATAATTTTGTATTAGTAACTATGCCAAAGGCTGAGCCATTACTAAGTCCAAAATTTTGTATTAATAATTGGACCAAAAGTTGAGCCACTATTAAGCCCAAAATTAAACCTAATTGGATTAGGGCTTTAAAACCCATTAGGCTTGGAAGTTGAGTCTCACTATAAATACATCACATAATGAGAAATTCACAGCTCTTGCCCTAGCCTCCCAAAAGTTCTAGCCGCACTCTTTTCTTGCCATTCCTTAGAGGACGCAAGTTAGCATTATGAGCGCAAGAGAAACACATTTGCCAGGATGTGGTGGAAGCGTGGTGATCCTTAGAGGCTCATGTGGATACTGTAGAGAGTTTAAACACGTCAACTATTCATGTTTTGTGATTTAACTCAATAGTTGAGTGAAAGATTTCAACCGAATTTAGTATGAAAGTTTTGAACAATCAGTTTAGCCCGTTTCACATGGATCCTGGAAGGTTTCAGTTATATTTCACTGCACTTGTTTAGCTTCTGAAACCCTATAGTAGTATTAGAGCTACTGGTGAAACCCTAAATCTGGATTAAATGTCGAATCGCATGATGTATTTTGTGTTCGGTTGTTTTGATCATGATTGATTAGATTGATTCATGATGCATGAAACCAAAACTCATAATGTATATATGATGTCGTGCCCTAAACTGCCCCTAGCCCATTTGGGCCTGATTTCTTAAAACATGCAGCGGAAGTTTTCATTACACAGAAGGGGTTTTTAAAACTCACTAAGACTTATGGGCACGAACCCCAGGATACTTATCAGTACTAGCTCGTTAAGTTTTTTAATTAAGGTTAAGTTGAAGTGCTCTCATAAACAAGCTAGCACCTATGTGGATTTCATGTGTTCATTTTCATGGTCTTTACCAAGCTTAGCCAAGAATATGCATGGCAACCAAAACACCAACTTAAGTTTAAAAACTTATTTTCATGCATATGCTTTGCATGCTTATGTGTTTTGGTGTTCACTAGTGCATATAATCACTTAATGCCTTTAGATGCAACTAATGCTTAGGCATGTATTAATTCACATACGTGCACTTAAATTTCTTATTAGCCAAACTTTACACAAGCATCCAATTTCATGCTTTTTCTAAGTTTACTTGCATGTTCTTTACTAAGTGAGCATACATAGCCAAACATTGCATGCTTTCAACATAGACATGGGCTTATGGGCCTTTTAGTACTTAACATGCATATGGCCCAAAATTAACCAAGAATAAAATNCCAGGACCTAATCACTTTGGATTGTCCGGGCATTACATATGAGATGTATGAAGAAATGACACAAACTAGTTAATAAGATTAGCCTTCAATTGATTGGTATGAACTACCCATATGGGTTAGGATTGTTGCAATAGTTGCAAAAACCCTAGCATAGATCGAACTCGAGTTGTTTGGGCATCGAGATTTAAGTACTTTTGATGGCTCGAATGGAGGTGGTCTCGAGTGCCTAGTTGCTCAAAATAGAAGATCGTAGGCAACATAATTACTGACTGGCCATTGAGACTGCCGTATATGAAGGTGGTGTGTCCAAGAGGGTGACAACAAATGGGCAACTAAGCAACAAGGAGAAGGAGCTTGTGAAGATCCCTTTCTTTTGTTAGGCTTTTATAATATTCTTATGGCTTGAGAATATCGCATAGTTTGGGCTATAACCATGTCACATTTACTTTATTTTTAGCATGGGATGCATGTTTTATATTTGTATGTGATGCATGTATAAAACAACCGAAGATAGTAATTGGTGAGATCAAAAAGAAAAATCCCTTAAAGAAAATATTAACTCATTAAATGTGATACCTTCCAAATGCTTGCACTTGTCAAGACTTTCATCAACATTGGGTGGGTTTGCCAAAGCGAAGCACCTATGTTCATCTTGGTAAGGCGCGATGGGATAATAGTGATATCCAAATTTCTAACTTTGTGTCTGACTTAACTAAGTTATCCTAATAAGATTGGGGACTTAGAGGCATAGAGTTGGGCTTAAGTTCATGAGATAAGCTTGGACAAGTGTTGTTCACCCAACTATCCAAGAGTTGCATGAGAAGAAATTGGCAAGGAGTTACCTACCTAAATAGCTATAACTTGAAAGAAAAGCCAAAGATGACTCAGGTTGTGGTGAAATATGGATCTTGGACCACTAGAATACCTTAGTGTTGAGGTGTTCTGAAATAATATCGAGGGTTATTATTTTGAGTAAAATAGTGGGAGTATCATTTCATAAAAGTCCTTATTAAATGAATTAAAATGCATGACTTTTACACTGCATATTTGCTGTTGTAGATAACCATGGCACAAAATAGATTGACACTTTCATTGTGATAGATCCTTGAGAAGAAAAAATTTAATGGGACCAACTTTCTCAAATGGTACCAAAATTTGAGGATGGTCCTCAAGCAAGAGAAAATGACTTATGTCCTAGAGCAGCCAATTTCGAATGATCCCGCTGCCATTACTGCAAGAGCTAAAAGGGATGCTCACAAGAGGCATTCTGATGCTGCTTTGGATGTTGCTTGCCTCATGCTTATTACCATGGAATCTGACCTTCAGAAGAAACATGAAAACACTGTAGCATTTGATATGATTGAACATCTCAAAATGGTCTTCCAAGAGTAAGCTAGCCATGAGAGGTTTGAGACCTCTAAGGCATTGTTTCAGTGCAAAACGTCTTAAAGAAGTCCCATGAGCCCTCATGTGCTCAAGATACTTGGGTACATTGAGAATCTTTAGAGTTTGGGATTTGCTCTTCAGAAAAAGTTGGCTGTTGATGTAGTCTTGCAATCTTTGCTTGAAAGCTACAATCAGTTCGTCATGAACTATAACATGAACGACCTTGACAAGTCCCTTCCTGAATTGATCATTATGTTGAGAACTGCTGAGCAAAACCTTAAGAAGGCTAATCCCATTTTGATGGTTCAGAAGGGCAAGGGAAAGGGAAAAGCCAACAACAAGAATCATAAAGCTAAAGGAAAGTCCAATGCTAATTATTCTTCAATTGCATTAAAACCATCTGGTGGCATGGTTAAGGAAGGGGAATGCTTCCATTGTAAGCAACCTAGACACTAGAAGCACAACTGCAAGCTCTATCTTGAGGAACTTGGTGAAGGGAAGGGAAGTAAGACTTCTATTTCAGGGATTTTTGTTATAAAGGCTAACCTTTCTACTTCCTCATCTTCGGTATTGGATATTGGATGTGGATCTCACATTTGTGCAAATATGCAGGATCTAAGTAGGAGTAGAAGATTGGCCCAAGGTGAAGTGGACCTACATGTTGGAAACGGAGCAAGAGTTCTTGCCTTAGTAGTAGGGACTTATGTTCTCACTTTACCTACTGGACTAGTGTTAGAATTAGACAACTGCTACTTTGTGCCTACTATTAGTAGAAATTTGATTTCTGTTTCTTGTATGGACAATAAAGGTTTTTCATTTACAATAAAGCACGAATGTTGTTCTATTTATTTGAATGAAAACTTTTATGGTAGTGCTCAACTTAACAATGGGTTGTAAGTTCTAGAACTCAAAAATCCAATCTATTATGTCAATACCAAGAAGGTCAGATTGAATGATTCAAACCTGACCTATCTTTGGCACTATCACTTGGGCCATATAAACGAGACCCGCATGTCTAAGCTCCATAAGGAAGGACTCTTTGACTAATTTGATTTTGAATCATATGAGACATGTGAGTCATGTTTGTTGGGCAAGATGACCAAAGCCCCATTCACAGGGCAAAGTGAAAGGGCTAATGACTTACTAGGACTTATACATAGTGATGTATGTAGCCCTAAGTCTACACATGCTAGAAGAGGCTTCCAATACTTCATTACCTTTACTGATGACTTTAGTAGATATGACTAAGTGTATCTTATGAGACACAAGTTAGGTTCCTTTGAAAAGTTCAAAGAATTCAAGAATGAAGTAGAAAATCAACTTGGGAAGAGTATCAAAGTACTTTGATTAGATCAAGGTGGTGTTGGGTTTCGGGAGCCAAACAGCACAGTGGAATTTAACCGAAACCCTCCAGGATCCAAGTAAAACAGGGTAAACCGGGTGTTCGAAAATTTTCATACCTAATTTTCGGTTGAGATCTCTCACTCAACTGTAGATTCGAATCTGAAAACTTGAATAGTTGACATGTTCAAGCTCTCTATGGTATCCACACAAGCCTCTCGGGATCACCACGCTTCCACCACGTCCCGGCAGATACGTTTCTCTTGCGCTTGCAGTGCTAGCTTGCGTCCTCCAAGGAATTGCAAGAGAAGAGTGCGACTATCCTTTTTGGAAGGCTAGGGCAAGGAGACCTGTGAATTTCTCACTAGAATTTGTATTTGTAGTGAGACTCAACTTCCAGGCCTAATGGGTTTGAAAGCCCTAATCCAATTAGGCTTTAATTTCGGGCTTAATAATGGCTCTTCCCACGTTGGCAATGATCATAAATCACATTTATGATCATAAGCAATGAGCGGTGTCTAGCAACACATCATTGCTACCCAAGTGACAAGATTGTCGATGATTTGACTAAACCTTTATGATCATCACCGATATATGCCATTGTCCCTTTGTCCAAGATATCAAGACTAAGCACGAGACATGGAATGTGTCACTCTCGTATAACTCNTATATCAACTCATCCGAGCATGGCCATGCATTTTCTAAGTCTCACTCTATCAAGGGGCCCGAAGATATCACTCCCGTTACATAGGAGGGACAAATCCCATCTTGATCATACAAATCCCTCCGCATGATATGTGACATACCCAATGACCTCCTTCAAGTTCACTCAGTTACGAGCAACAAAGGAAAGTATCAAAGTATGTGACTCATATGTAGGGAACCTTGATGATCTTAGGTCGAAGGACTACATATACGATGGTCACTATGAGAATCACTTATGACGCTCATATAACGATCCATGTAGTGTTCTCATGGTGGGTCGGTCCAGTACACAAGTTCTCCAACTTGTACCCATATGTGGACTACATATCTCATATTAGTCTCCACATATGCTAGTCGTTATGTATTATTGCAACCCACTCCACAATAATACTATATTAGGGACGTTTGAGAATATCATTATTCTAAAGTTACAATTATGTTTGTTAAGTTACGCAGAAACAAAACAACAAACACGATTGCTGGATTAATGTCTTAATAAAATATCATGACTCAATGTGCAAAAATACAATCATCCCATGATTGGCCTTTTGGGCACAACACTAACAGGTGGAGAGTACATGGATCGAGAATTCCTTGACTATCTAAAGTAGTGTGGAATAGTATCATAACTCACTCCACCTGGTACACCACAATGGAATGGTGTTTCTGAAAGGAGAAATCAAACTCTGTTAGATATGGTTCAGTCTATGGTGAGTCAAGCTGACCTTCCAAAATCCTTTTGAGGACATGCTCTAGAAACAACTGCTTTTACACTAAACCGAGTTCCATTTAAATCGGTCCAAAGGACACCATATGAGATATAAAGTGAGAGGCATCCCATTCTATCTTTTATGAAGATTTGGGGCTATGACACTTATGTGAAACATCAATCATCTGACAAGCTAGGGCCCAAATCTCATAAATGCCTCTTTGTTGGGTATCCCAAATAAACAAGGGGTTACTATTTCTACAATCCTTCTAATAAAAAAGTGTTTGTTGCTCAAACTAGTGTCTTTCTAGAGAAAGAGTTTATCTCTAAAGGAACGAGTGGCAGGAAAGTAGAACTTGAAGAAATTCAAGAACAACAATGGGACATCAAACCTGAAAGAAATAACCAAGAAATCATAAGTTACCTCGCATCAAAAATAGGGGATGTGGAAAACGTGATTCCAAAATCCAAAAACTTTAAATTCTACTTGGAAGAAGCTCCCTTTGGCATAAACACCCTTGGTGGCTTCCATTTTCACCAAAATCTCTTGGTTTTGAGCTTGGATTGATGAAGAATTGGTAGAGAAATCGATGAGCTCGGGTTTAGAAAGAAAATGATAGCCATCCATCACCTTTACCAACTTATATACTCTTTTAAACCCCAAGCCACCAAACTATTTAAAAAGTTACAAATAGGACTCCTAGGTAACTTTGATCAAACTTGGTCAAATCTTGTTTATTTGAACTAAACTTGAGTTAAAGTTAGAAGTTTGGATTTAAAAAGTCATTTTTAACTCTTAGGACTTACCCTGGCTCTTTGAGATGTAAAATTACCGTTTTCGCCCTGAACCTCATTTGGTGCCTTAAATTTTCTCAGAACTTAGTAAACTTTGCCTAGCATACCTATTCTTGCTTTGGGAACTTGAAATAAGGCTCCAAATTAGCTTTCCACTAGGAGAGCGATAACATTCTCCCCACCTTAGAGAATTTCGCCCTCCAAATTCAATCTCCCCACCTTAAGCACTATACTAGGATACAGTGCCAGCGTATCTTGTCCAAATAGACCCATGGGTGTCAGTCACAATAACTCATTCAGCACCGAACCAGCCGACCTATTCAACTAATGCCCTTTGGGCACTTGAGTTGGGACTTGTCTCTTATAGGTCCTATGGTTAATGCAATTCTTTGTGATTACTCCTAACCATAGTTTAATTGTTCTTCACTATTCTCTCCACCTTGGTCTGGCCTCTCTGTACCTTTAGCACAAAATACTGCTAATGGTCAACATACTACTTCAAGCAATCCTAATAACTTTACCGATCATGAATTCTCCACACTAAACTTTATCCCGAGTTTTCTAGTGAAAGATAGCTTAACAAGTTTTTAGAAGCTTGTCCACTACCCTTACACTGATAGGATCTTATTGAAATTTCAACACAAACAAAGCTCTTTCACTCACGCCTCTGTGCTAGAACCTACTACTGTAAGCTAACTTAATAAGTGAAACTTGTCCGTTAACACTCACACTAGAAAAAGTTCCACTCTAGGTTTGACACCCAATGGCAAATACCAAAACCCTTAGAGTAAGATAGCTTAACAAGTTTGAAACTTGTCCACTTACCCTTACAGAATCAATTCCTTGCTCTAGGTCTGGTACCTGACAACTCTTAACCTTTACTAGACTAAGTGTGACACTAGTGTTCTATAGCCTTGCCATGTATTCCACTAAAGCCACTAAGGCGTACTCCGCTCCAAGCTACACTATACTATAGGGCTTTTTTGAATGAGTGAACTATTGAGAGTTACAAGTCCTAGCCCATCCTAGAGTTCAATTCTTGAAATCCTCCCCTTAGATGGCCTTTATGAATCAGGTATACTAGTGCATTAGGCAGGATGCCCATACACCACCCGAGAATCATCATTCTATCGCTTTCGCTACCCTGGAGCTTCTTACACCCACATGTCCATGAGAGAAAACCTCTCTGGTATGAGTGCCGAGACCTCCAAGCAGCAAACAACCTTTAGGCCTTGTCCATACCCCCTCGGCTCAAGCCACCCAACATTCGGTGGTTTAGCTAACAAGAGGCTACTGAAGTCAAAGTTATTGATATTTTAGGTGCTCCATTCGGGGTATCCTAGGTGTCCGAAGCCTACACACTCAGTCTCTTTACTTCATCAGACATAGAGCCAAACACCCTACTCATGCAAGACTAGCTTCTTAGATGTGTCCTTCGGTTGGTAGTCAACTAGACACCCTGGTCCATTCACTCGGCTCCAACATACCCTCATTCTTACTCAATTCCTTGATCACTTAACTATAGTTACAAAGAACCATCTCCATCTTCAATACTTAACTATCATACCATGACTACACTGTGTCATCCATGTGTCAAAATGATGCACTCATGGCTTTTTCTACACTAACTTACCTTCTTGATAGGAAAACCAATTTCACTACCAATTCAATTCATTAAAAAAAGGTGGTAAGTTATGTAAATCCTCTCGAGTGGCTCACCCATGGTAACTTTGCTTAACGTACACACTAGCTCTTAACCAATCTCACAAATCATGAGCCCTTTCTTTTCCAGGCGCTAGGGTCACATGAAATGCTCTAACTCTGGGCTTTAACTAGATCAACTAATATCCTCATCGAGTAGGCTTCAAACCATTGACTTCTCTTTACTTTGGTAACCATGACAACTATCGGAGCCATAAAACGGATGCCTGAGCATAATTGTACCTATACGATATTAGGCACTTTGATTACTGAGTTTAACACTTAACTAGGTATGAGATTACTTCACCTTGTGGCTACTTGTGAGTCATCTTATGACTAGGCATAGTGAACTCTTTCTCTCTCATGGGCACTCCTTGGACACTACCCCATAGGGTTAAGGCAAACTATCCTCTTTCGAGCATCACTTAGGCATTCCAACTTAACAGTTCAATGTTCTACTAGCTTACTGGCACTAACATAAACATCAAGGGATCACCATAGTGTCCCTGGTTCTACTTAGGACTTAGTCTTTTACCTACTCAGCTAGTTTCACTAGTCGAGTCTCTCTTCTTCCATGAGTCAACTTAGTGGCCCTAAACTCCATTTAACCTTGGGATGATGAGCTTAATTCAACCACTATACTTTGGTGCATGGCAATCTTTCTTATCACTCAGGGCCTCTTATTGCCCTTTGGTACTGAAGCCAAACCCTGGTAATGACTCTATTCCTACTGGCTTAACTCAAGGGTTTATAACTAGCAGACGAATCAACCCATCCATCTGTTTACCCTTGGATGAGTTCCTTGCACCCTACTTCCTCTGTGGTTACACCTGCATTCCATGATTAAAAATAAAAATTAAAACTTACCTACTTACCTTTGTGGCATCAGACTGAACTGCTCTTTTACTTAATGACTCTAAAGAACTCATCCATTTGACTAGCCAATCATTTGCTAACAACTAGGCTGCTAAACAAACTCATGTAAGGAGATAACCTATGGAACTCTGGAACATTTCCAAACTAGGGCATTTAGGCTGCAATTATGTGATTTCATGTACTAGCAAGTGGGTTCGAGGGTATCAGGTATTAACCAAATACTTGGTACATCTATAGGTCTTAATGCAATTGGGTTAGCCCTTAACCCTACTAGAAACTAGTACCCAACATGCAAAACAGAAGTATACCAGTAAACTGATGCTAGTACTTACCTCATACTAGCTATGCACTGCCCGTGAGTTCACTATGGCTGCCCTTCACATCTAGCTAGCAACTGCCTACTTCGGCCATTAGACTAGCAAGGGAACCTCAAACTATTTCTCTAGTGCACTAGGTCGACTCTTTATGGCAAGAACTATTAGGGATAAACTTCCTAGGCTGGTCTTAACTTAATTGAGCTGAAATATAAAACTAGTCTGATGACCACTTGGACTGTTGCCAACAGTTCTTAGGTGCAATCTTAAAGTGATACACTCTTTGCACCTCTGGGCCTTGCCCTTCAGCTCATAAACTACTCTTATTCCTCGGTCTCTAGTCAACTTTTGCATTATAGGCATGTTACCCTTGCTCCTACTAGGTTGGATGAGCCAACAGCCACTTCGTAGTCTCATGTCTTTAACTCATCTAACTCTCTTTTGAGAGCTACTACGTCCTGCACCACTTACCGTTGCCTACCTAGAAGATTGTCAAGCACCCTTATATACTAGCTCAAGGTCATGGGGTACTTATCCGCAAGCTCATACTCTCGATGGAAAAGTATGATAGTGTTACCCTTTATTACTTTGTAGCCCACATCACCAAGTGCTTACCACTTTGGCCAATGCATCCTTAGATCTCTTCAGTGTAGCCTAACCCATTCAAGTTGGTGGGTTCAAGTTCTAGAACCTCTAGAGTAATCCAACTGGCTAGATTGTACTTCCTACATTGGAAGAATCCATATCCTTCTATAAAGCCTACCTTATGATTGAGGCCTAAAACAACTTCATAGGATGGTGGTCACATCCTGACTATTTGCACCAAGGTGTTGCCTTACCTTAGAGTAAGACAAACTAACTATCCCAACATTGCCACACTAGACTACTAGGGTCCATTCTTGGGCCGTAGCATTCAAAAGCAAACCTAACCCAGTTTTACCATTGCAACATGTAGCCAAAGCCAGATGACAACTCACAGATGTTGGTTAGTCCGAACTACCTTAGTACAAGGACAACCCACTAGATCTCAGTAACTAGCCTACAATGACCATGATCGAGTTTTAATAGCAAAAACTGACATCACCATTTGTGGGCCTACCCAGGAAGTCTATGGGAACTTGTCCCAAACTAGTCATAATTGGTTAATTGATTACGTGTCCACTAGTTAAAACCTTTATGGTTCTAGTTATTTAATCCTACTATGTAGTCGTGCATGAGTTTATGCTTTGACTTAATCAATAAAATAAAGAAATGGTTCTTAAAACATTACCATGGCATATTTTGATAAAAACAAATATCAAAACTGTCAAAGCATTTAAAGGATTTAAGTGGAATTAACTACACATAATCAACTGTGTGCAAGCATCCAAACAAGAGTAGACTATGCTTGCATCTAAGAGTGACTTTAGAGTAGACTACTCATACATGACCATTGGAGGCAAACTAGTGTATGAGAACTGTACACTGAACAACTCTACTAAGATCCAGAACTAAGCTTTAACCTTAGAGCAAACTCCTAGTGGCAAGCTTCGTAAGCCCTCCTTTAGCTTCACTAGCCTCTGTCTGCCAAAAAGGTAACTGTAGTTAGTACCATAACTTAACTAGCATGGAAACCATAAACTAGAATGATAAAGATTCAAATAAACCAAATACTTTCTCACAAGCCTAGCTCAACAACCGTTAACGATTGCTGGCTCAATGATGCCCAAAACTACACAACAAAAAGTAAGGGCGTGATAATCAAAGATTCTCAATAAGGGGCCTTTAACCAACAATGAAAATCCTGAGGACTCCACATATACAAGGTTATGAAACCTGCTGCACACACTTATAGCCTAAGGGTCTAATATATGCATATATCTAGGTCCCTTGGGACACCTTCCCATCCTAGTCCTCTTCATGGGGTGTCACTCCGTGCTTAGCGAGTTCTGGCCACTAACCCACTCCTAGTAAGCCTTAGCTTACAGACACGGTAATGTAGCCTTCCCTTGGTTGTTATGCAAGTGAACATAGTCGATGCTCCTTGCTTGTGCTGTAAGAAATCCACTCGGTGTACTAGGCCTCCACAAAGTGCCCTAAGCCCTTGGACTTTCCTAGGTCACTTGTGTACTAAGCCTCCTACCAATGATGCATTAGGCTTTCACTTGTGCCTCAAAGCAGAACTTTGCTATGCCATAGGTGCAATAAGCCTTCATCCATGGTGCTCCCCTATCCACCATTACTTGGTTCACACTAGTGGTGTGGCAATGACCAGGGTCAGACTAACATGGACTAGACCTTAAAGGCCCACTAGGTGCATTAAGGTCTCACATCACAACCTCATAGCTAACTGCAAGGCTAGGTCACCGATGGTAGTTAACCTTTCACCTAAGCTAGTGATACTTAGTTGTGAATCTTTGTTAACTAGTTTTTTTGCTTATGGTGGAAGTAACCACAAAACTCCATAAAACTTAAGAAAACTCATAAGTCTTGGAGAAGTTTTGGAAGCCTCAGAATACCACCAAAATACTTAGACCCCTAAGCACTCTAAGAACCCCCTTAGACCTCCCCCTTGATCCTCCTAGCAAAATTGGAAAAGTTCAGCCAACAAAACTGTGGCGACCAATGTGCTGTAGCATTTCTTAGTAACGGTGATGGGCCGCTAGTGTTGGCAACACATCACCAACATATCGTGGCACTGGCGACACATCATCGGTATTGACGACACATTTCCAATACCTACAACACCCAGAATTTTTCTAGTTTTGCTGCTATGACCTTTGAACACCAACCAAACATATCAAACATGCTTGGATTATCTTTAAATTTTACATACATGGAAAAAATGTTGCAAAGAACACAACCAACTATCATAAGCTAGCCTATGATGCATTTAAACATCATTCCAATCAAGCCAAACACACTAGTCCACCATGACTAAACCAAACTACTAACTAATGCTATTGATAAAACTACTTGATTTCATCATGGAAACTCTAACCAATAGCATTAATCAAACTTGAAAACATAACTCCCTTACCTTAATTTCCATCCACAAGCAATAATCAATCAACCGTCCCATCAAAACCAAGTTCCTTAAAGTCTACCTAAGTTCCAAGTAAACAAAGGCATAAAACACATAACTTCTAACTTCTAACTAAAACCCAAGCATCTAATCACTTCCTAAATAGGAAATAACCAAGAAATCACAAGTTACCTGGTATAAAAAATAAAGGATGTGGAAAACACAGTTGCATGCTCCAAAAGCCTAAAATTCTACTTAGAATAAGCTCTCTTTGACGTAAACACCTTTGGTGCCTTCCATTTTCACCAAAATCTCTTGTTTTTGAGCTTGGATTAATAAAGAATTGGTAGAGAGAAGGATGAGCTCGGGTTTAGAAAGCAAATGACAGGCATCCCTCACCTTTACCAACTTATGAACTCTTTTTAACCCCAAGCCTTCAAACTATTTAAAAAGTTACGAATAAGTCCTCTCCTTTAGGTAACTTTAATCAAACTTGGTCAAATCTTGTTTATTGGAACTAAACTTGAGTTAAAGGTAGAAGTTAGGATTTAAAAACTTGTTTTTAACTTTCCTGACTCAGGCAGACTCTTTTAGATACAAAATTACCATTTTATCCCCAAACCTCATTTGGTGCCTTAAATTTTCTCTAAACTTAGTAAACTTTGCCTGACATAGCTATTCTTGCTATGCAAACTTAAAATAAGGTTCCAAATTAGCTTTCCACTAGGACAGCCATAACAGGTGTCTAGCAACTGATGCGAACCCCGATGGTATAAAGACCATAAAACGCGCCCAAGATGTTTTTCATGCTCCACAAGACATCAAAGAGACTCGGTTTGAAGACCCCCACCCCTAATCAACCTGTGACTAGAAATGAGAAGTATAAGAACACCAAGAACACAAGCACACTTGTGCACCAAGGTAGTCCACAAAGAACCAAAGAGAAATTCTCTCCAAAGTAGCAATATTATTTCATGTCAAGGCTGTTGTTTTACAACCATAATATGTGCCTATTTATAAGCCTAAACTAGGGTAAAAGACTCAGCAAAATTCGCAGCCCAAGTCACCTAGGAAACCTAGTTACAAAGGACTCAAGAAAACCTAGTCAAACTAGGATTCCTACACCCTTTTAACACATGTTTAAGGTGTGCAGCGAATTCCATTTATCCTAAGTGACCT
>KK904517.1:15077-26586 GCA_000696445.1 Aquilaria agallochum | reverse complement strand
AGGATCTATAGAGATAGATCTAGAAAGCTTCTTGGCCTAAGTCAAAGTACATATATTGACAAGGTGCTAAAGAGGTTTAGCATGCAAGATTCCAAGAAAGGATTCTTGCCCATGTCACATGGTATCACTCTTTCTAGATCTCAGTGTCCGAGTACAACCGAGGAGAGAGAGCGCATGAGTAAGATTCCATATGCCTCAGCAATTGGATCTATCATGTATGCCATGATATGTACTCGTCCCGATGTCTCATATGCTTTGAGCATGACGAGTAGGTACCAATCGAACCCCGGTGAAAGTCACTGGACAGCTGTTAAGAACATCCTTAAGTACTTACGAAGGACTAAGGATGCATTCTTGGTCTTTGGAGGTGAAGATGAGCTCGTTGTAAGGGGTTACACCGATGCAAGCTTCCAATCCGATAAGGATGATTTTAGATCGCAATCTGGTTATGTGTTTTGTATTGGTGGTGGTGCTGTAAGCTGGAAGAGTTCAAAGCAAGAGACAGTAGCTGACTCTACAACAGAATCTGAGTACATTGCCGCCTCTGATGCTGCGAAGGAGGCAGTTTGGATCAAGAAGTTCATCACTGAACTTGGAGTGGTTCCAAGCATTACCGACCCGATAGAGCTCTATTGTGACAACAATGGAGCAATCGCACAAGCTAAGGAACCTCGATCTCACCAATGATCCAAACACATACTCCGATGCTATCATCTAATCAGGGAGATCATTGAGAGGGGTGATGTAAGGATATGCAGGACTTCGAAAGATAGCAACATTGCTGATCCGCTGACAAAGCCCCTTACGCAGCAAAAGCATGATAGCCATTCTAGGTCCATCGGTATTAGATACATGGATTATTGGCTTTAGTGCAAGTGGGAGATTGTTAGTGTTGTACCCAAAAGCCAATCATGAGATGATTGTATTTTTGCACAATGAGTCTTGATATTTTATTAAGGCATTAATCCAACAATTATGTTTGTTGTTTTGTTAGACGCATTGAATTGTTTGTATTACGTAACCCTAGAATAATGATATTCTTAAAGATCCCTGGTCTAGTATTGTTGTGGAGCAGGTTGCAATAATACATAACGACTAGCATATGTGGAGACTAATATGAGATATGTGTCTACATATGGGTACAAGTTGGAGAACTTGTGTACTTCACCAACCCACCATGAGAACGCTACACGGATCATTATATGAGTGTCATAAGTGATTCTCATAGTGATCATGGTATATGTAGTTCTTCGACCTAAGATCATCAAGGTTCCCTACATGTGAGTCACATACTTTGATACTCATGAGAGACTTATGATAATTAAGAGCAAACTGCCTAATAGTCTTATCACAGACTTATGAGAGACATTCCACCAGCTGAGGACATTCGGAATTCATCTCAACCCCGATAAAATGCGTGTTCGGGATGAATGCTTTTAAATTTCTCAGATTTATGGTGTCAGAGAGAGGTATTGACGCTAATCCATAAAAGGTCAAGGCCTTGTTAGAATTCCAAACACCTAAGATGACCAAAGACGTGCAAAGACTCACGAGGAGAATCACATCCCTCAGAAGATTCATCTCCAGATATGTGGATCGCTGCCGACCGTTCTTTAAGGTCCTCACTAAAGAAGAAAAAAGTGGGGGAGACCTCAGAACTGAGGTGAGCCTTTGGAATGAAGATTGCCAAAATGCCTGGGAAGAGCTTTTAGTCTACCTAACTCGCGTACCGACACTTCGGTAGCCACGGGAAGGAGAACCCCTTATACTCTGCCTCACCGTCACCAAAAAGGTAGTAAGTTCAGTCCTGGTGAAGGAAGATGGAGCAAAACAATGGCGAGTATATTACATGAGCAAGTCTCTACATGGTGCCGAAGTCAGGTACCCTTTGCTACAAAAGGCTATTTATGCCCTAGTACTTGTAAGCAGAAGGTTGTGACCCTATTTCCAACGGCACCCCATTATCGACCGAAGTAACTTACCTCTTCGGGATATCATGAAGACGGTAGACCACTCGGGAAGGCTATCGAAGTAGTGCATAGAGCTCGGTGAGTATGATGTCACCTATGAGCCAAGTAAGGCAATAAAAGCACAAGCATTAGCAGATTTCATTGCTGGCGTACCTGTTGCTGAAGATAGTCCACCTAACCTCGAAACGATGAGCCTGAGTGGACTCAGTTTGTTGATGGGGCCTTTGGCTCTAAACATCAAGGAGATGGAGTAATTCTCCATGGTCCCAAAGGTATGGAAGCCATGAAAGCCATCAAATTCGGATTTAACATCACCAATAACATGGCAAAATATGAAGCCCTCATAGCAGGTTTATGCCTTGCCAGAAGAGTTGGTGTGAGAAATCTAAAGGCCCACAGCGATTCTCAGCTTGTGGTCTGACAGATGGCAGGGGACTACAGTGCGAAGGACCCAACCTTGGCAAAGTATCATGACCTCGCAACAAAGCTCATCAAGAGTTCGACGTGGTACACATCGAGAATGTCCCTCGTCAAAATAATACTAAAGCAGATATTTTGGCCAAGACGAAAAAGTCCGCTGAAGTGCTAAGTCACCCAAGCATAGCAATAATGACCATAGCAATCTCGGAAAGAGGATGGAAAAATCCCATAAAAAAGTATCTTACAAGTTTAGAGCTTCCCGAACACCCTCATGAAGCGGCAAGAATGTGAAGACGTTCTGGACGATATTTCCTAATTGGAGAGGAGTTATACTGACAAGGGTATGCAAGTTCACTATAGAGGTGTGTCAGTGAAGAGGACGTCGAGACAGTCCTCAGAGAAGTCCATGAGGGAGCCTGTGGTTCCCACATAGGAACTTACACTCTGGTAGGAGTACTACTTCACCAGGGATACTTCTGGCTCACCTTAAGGAAGGACGCAAGGCAATTTGTCCAAAAATGTGACAATTGCCAAAGACACGCCAACATCCAGAGGCTACCCTCGGAAGTGATAAGTTCGGCTAACTACCCCTGCCCCTTCACAGTATGGGGTGTTGACCACATTGAGCCTCCCGAAACTGCACCCGGAGGAGTGAAGTTCTGTGTAGTCACAATAGATTACTTCACTAAGTGGATTGAGGCAAAGCCCCTGGCAACAATTTCAGTGAAGGACATACAGAAATTCATCTGGAAGAACATCGTATGTAGATTCAGCATACTGAGGGTGATAGTGGCCGACAATGGTTCCCAGTTTATTGAGAAAGAATTCCAAGAATTCACTACCGACCTCGGGATAAAAATGCACTTCACCCCGGTAGCATAAAAGATGGTTTGAAAAAGAGATTGAAGCAAGAAAAAGGAAAATGGCCAGGAGAACTGCCTAGCGTGCTATGGAGCTATCGTACAACACCCTGAAGGGCCACAAGTGAGACACCTTTCTCACTCATCTTCGGCACGGAGGCCATTATTCCTATCAAAATGGTTTAGCCATCGGTTAGGGTGCAAGTGTTTGACGAGGAAGGAAACAACCTCAAATTAAGAACCAAGCTGGACTTAATTGACGAACACAGAGAAGTGGCTAAGCTTAGAAGAAAGGCTTTTCAGCAAAGGGTAGCCATAACAGTCAACTTGCATGTCAGGCAAAAAGGAAGCAGGAAGGGGGACCTTGTCCTTTGAAAAGCTGAGGTTGAGCCCCGAAGACCATCCCACAGAGTACTCCGGGCAAACTAGGAAGAGCCTTATTTGGTTCTTCATGAAGTTTGGCTAGGAGTATACAAACTCGGCAATACCGAAGGTGGAGAGCTGAGGAATACATGGCATTTAGATGTCTTGAAAAAATTCTATACTTAGAATTTTTTCTAAGGAAATTAGTCCCACCAAGGGAGCCCAGCCGAACAAGGTGTAAGAGCCTATGTACAAAAGACAATACATTTTCTTTGAAGAGGTTTTAGACCGAATACGGCTGCATAAATAGGTGAAGTTTTACCAAACAATGTTAGCCAAAACTGGTCCCATATACACTGAAGGTAGTTATCTGAATAACAAGCGCGGAGATTAACACTTGGTACCAAAGATAATATAGAAGAAACATGTTTTGAGCCTTAGCCAAATTCTGGAGGAAAGAATAAATTTTATTAAATTGAGCCTTATTACAACAAGGAGGAGGATTACAAGAAGAAGATTACAAAAAAGAAGAAAAAGGTGAAGTTCTGGACACCAAAGGGACCTCGTGATCTTGAGTCATTCCATCGGCAACCTTCTTTGCCATGACCTTCGGTACCGGAGGAGGAAATGGAAAATTAAGATATTCAATCTTTGACCATGCCCAACGAGGCCCCTCGGGAATGTCCAAGGCAGCAAGGAAATAAAGGTCGAGGTTAGGGCACTTCGCCAAGACTTGGTGCCGAGCCAAATAGAAGTCGTCTTGGAACGCAACCTTAATTGCTTAAGCAGCTTTGTCCTTCTTAATACCCAAGTCGTTCAGCTTGTCCCTCAGCACAGCGACCTCATTCTCTAGCTTCTTCATCTTCTTCTTCTTCTTCGTCTCCTTCTTCAGTGCATTGACCTAGGCTTGAAGTTCGGCGTTGTTAGGTAGGGCCTTTGTCAAGAGAGCAGAGTTCTTCTCCTTCTCCTTCTGGTAGACCTTGTTCTCCAAAGATAGTGTGACGAGCTTCGCGCCGAGGTCAGACACCTTCTAGAAGAATTCTTGAGAGAGCTCCTTCTGACTCTTCAAGAACTCCTCTCGAACTTTTTGCCACCTCCTCCTTGGCTATCTTGTTCAGCTTGGCATACTTGACAACCAAGCTGGCGCAGAATAGCTTGGCTTTCTCAAACCTCTCTTCGGTTCGAGATTGAATCGAAGACTACTTTGCTGCCCATGCTCAGAAATATCCACTATAAGCCAAGAGCTGTGAAAAAGAAAGACTTCACGTTAGGATCAAAAAGCTACGAAAGATTGAAATATTTGCTAAGTCCCAAGAAGCTCACCTGGGCAGTATGTTCAGATATCCTCGTGGCAAGGACCTCCTCGTTCGTGTACTCCTCCGCCAAAGATTTGAACATGGCTTGGGTGAGCACGCCCCTTGCCATTTGGGGAGCCATTTGCTGGCTGTCCTTAGAGAACAAGTTCATGTCCTCCGTGAAAGACCAGAAAGGCTCCCTCGGAACCTTATCCTTCCGGATATAGGAGTCCCGAAGGGCCCACTTCCGAGCGTGCTCCACGATCCACGTTGAGGGTGCCAGTTCCTCTGCAAAATCACGCCGAAGTTCCATCAGTACATTATCCCTTAGCCATACGTCTAAAAAGTCAAAAAAGCTAAAGATGTCTAAATTTATAGAAAAATGGCTAAGGGGCAAACCTGTTGGAATCTCGACGATGTCATTGTCAGAGTCATGGACTTCCTCCACTTGGGTAGGGACGTGTTTGCCTTTGTTTCATCTCCACTTGTCGAGCTCTTTAGCAAAAAGGCCTCCTGTCAAAGTGCCCAAGATGTCCCCAGAAATAATAGGACTACGGGGAGTGGAGCTGACGGCCGGCTCCAATGGTGGGTCGATGTGGACCGACGGCCGGTCCCCGACCTCAATAACGTCTTCTGAGGGGTGAAGATGGTCCTTCTTCAATTTCTTGGCCGAAGATGGCCCCCATCCAGATGCCTTTTCGGCATGACCGAGGAAGCGAGACTTGTAAAAGGCAGCTGGCTGGTCGCCTATCTCTGAAAAAGGAAGAAAATATCAGTGTGAGAACAAAGCGGTACTTATAGCAAGATTTGGAAAGTGACTTACTCTCAAGGAGGGTTTCGTATGTAAGCTCTTTCCGAAGGAGCATCACCAACCACGCCTTCTTCCCATCGATGGCAGGCGCTGGCATGCCGAGGTTGGTTTTGTCCTCCTTGATCACCATTAACTCCCAAAGAACCTTTTCCGTCATGAGGTCCCACTTGAAGGGAAATGGATACAAGGAGCGCAGTGGGGCCTCGGCATCCCAGTCGGTGACAGCTCAGATATGGTTGTTAAAGTCCTCAAACCTCGCTGCTAACCCAGGAGTTAGCAACTTCTTGGGATCAACAACATCCGTCTTCATTGTCCCGTGGGCCCACCAGGTCGGCACATACGAGGACGCCTTGTCCACCTTGAGGAAGAAGAATTTCTCTTGCCACCCTCGCCAGCTATTCTTGGTGGTGAAGGTGAACAATTATTTTTTGCTCCCAAATCCCCGAGGTAGCAAGAAATAGAAGCCAGCCTTTGGGACTGGATAAAGCTTGTAATACTGCATAAAGATGATGAAGTGGGGTTCTATCTTGAAAACCCCACACATGCAGAGAAAAGAATTAAAGTAAGAATAGGAGTTGGGAGGAAGCTGATCCACGGCTATCCCATGGAATTAGAAAAAGTCATAAATCATCTTCGGTGGAGGAAACCGAAGTCCGGCCTTCAGTTGGGCTCAAAAAACAGTAACCTCGTTGGAATGATACATGTAACTAAGCATACCTACAGTAGGTAGCCTAGTCACTGGGTAAGACGGGAGGTAGAATTTAGCTGCCCACTTTTTCATTTTCTCTGAAGTGGTGTAGCACAGATAAGAGTCGAGAGAAGCCCAACTCTTGGGAAAAGGACGAACAGCCAAAAGAGGGGTTAGATAAGACATATTCGGAGAAGAAAGGGACTTCAAAAGTGTTAGGACCATCCTTCTAAGCTTGGCTAAGGCCAAGAAAAATAAGAAACATACAATTAAAATACAAAAGGGACTCAGTTGAGCAAGGTCGTAGTGATGTGAATGCAAAACTACAAAACTATGTGCCTTAAGTGCACTTAAATGGAAGACTATGTTGAGTTTGGCAGGAAACAAAGTTGGAAGACTACAATGCACACTTAAACTAGTGGTGCTATTGAAACTACAATTTTAGAGTGGGAGTTTTCGGCCATGCAAGTTTATATGGTGACTAGTGCAATACTAGGCCAACTTTAGTGGATTTTAATGATGGCTAGTCAAATCATGTCCCCCACTAAGGTATTAAGCATCATTACCTTAGTTTGCCTAACTAGTACTTGTACAAGTACTTGGCCGGTTACTACATAGGTTTAATGAACATATTGGACACTTTTGATTGTGTGCTTGGCAATTTGAGCCATGAATTGATGATTAAGGCCGAAAGTGTTTATGTTTTAATGACTAAAACAAGACTATGGAGTCTTGGAGGACTAGTTGGCGCCATGCAAAAAATGGTGAGGCCGAGAGCTAACATTAGTGCCATTTTTATTACATGTGGCTTAAAGTCGGACATGCATGCTTCCATTAGTTCACTTTGCCTTCATTTCAGGTTATCTCCCCTTGGCCGAAAGCTTGCTTTGCTTATGTTCTTGAGCTTATCACTAAATTGGTCTCAGATTCAAGCATTAATGGAGGCAAATTGAAGCTTGAGAGAAGGAAGCAAGCTGAATTCCTTGGTTTCGGCACCTAGCAACTCAAGATCAAGCTTTGTTTTGAAGAAAGAATGATTGGCCGAGATGTTTCAAGCTTGGGATTAAGGTAATCCTTTGTGTTTTCCTTGAATACATGGTATTAGTTCCATGAACAAGGAGTATTAATGCCTAATTAGTGATNAGGTTATTATGAGCAAATGGAGGTTAAGCCTTGAGTTGTATACTCGGCTTAACTAAATAAACTCTGTTATGAGTTGGTATAATGGTGAACTCTACTGAGCATTTATACTCATTGCCCATACACTTGTTTTTTAGGAAAGGATATTCGGCCTGAGTTGTAATTGCCTGACTTTGCTAGTGTGTTGTGCTAGTTTTGCTTGTATATCAAGGTATGTGCCAATGTGTGCTTGGCTTGGTTATTCATGTGCATTACAAGTCTTATTTTTGAAGTTGGCTGAGACTTATGTCTTAAGTTGTGTAGGATTGTGTAGAGTGGGACTTGTCTAGGTGGGCAGCATGGATATGTGGACACTTGCTCTGATCATAGTTTTCACTTTTATGACCATGAACATGGCCATAGGTTTGGTTCTACAGTGTGTCCTGCTGTATGGCATACTTAAGGTTTTGTTTGAGCACTAGATGCTTTGGGTTGTAACATAACTTGGTATTGAGAACTTTGGAATCATGGCATGTAGCCATGTATGTGTACTAGGTAAACTAGTTTTGTTGTACATGTCTATGTAGTCTCGGTTGCCGAGTTATTTTGTGGTACATGGAGTACCTTGGTAGGCCAAGTTATGTTTGCACTTTTGGTATGGTTTTGGACTTGTAAATGATGAATGCTTATGGGCTTATGTATGATCTGGTATAAATGTGAAGTATGTTCATCTTGTGAACCTCCTTTGTTCTTTTTTGGCCGAGAGGTACATGTGCATTCAAACATAAGTTTTCGAACTAAAAAACTACCTTGGGCTTTTTGGTTGCCATTCTAAGTAGCACACTTGATTGCACACAATTTAGACACTTAAATTTCATTAAGTGTTTGCCTTTGCTTGTCACGCAAATACTCTATTAAAGCCTTGCTTGTTCTGCAAGTTAGTGGTATTGGGCCTTACTTCTGCTGCAAGTAACTATTTGGGATTTATTTATAAGCCTCCTAGGCTACCTCCCAGGCTAACAACTTAAGAAAAAAAGACTTAACGTTATGAAACATTAGTTGGCCGAATTGAAATATTGGTAAATAAACCTTAGTTGGGTGTTTATACTACAGAGTGTTTAGGCCAAGGCTTGTGTGAGGTATGACAGAAACAATGGAATGAATTTGGGCAAGCAAGTCAAAGGACTTCAGGAAAAGAAAACAACTTCGGACACTAGAAAAAATAGAAACGGAAGAAACCTAGGACCTTGGAAAGGAAAACCCAGCAAAGCTTTTACCGAAGTCGGGATTGGTTGACGCTGTGATAAAAGCTCGCCAGAAATTGCTCCTCCGCTTTCACCACCGTAAAAAAGAAAGAAAAGCTTGAGAGAAAATGAGAGCAGGATAGAAGCAAAAGAAAGCAAGTAAGAGCTATGAGGGGAAAGAGGGTTTATATAGACCGAAGGGGGGTAGCCGAATCGTCACCATAACTACCCTGTGAAGGTGAATCGTTGCCATAATTACCGCTCGAAAGCGACAGGATGCGGTTGGTGTAACCGATGCAACTGTCCCCAAATCACTGCGTGCCACTTGTCGTCCAACGCAGGAAATGAGGGCATGCCTTCTGACAGCAGAAAAACCTAGCCACAAAAATCTGAAGTGACGTGCTTGATTAGGAGACGTGACGGTCCACTGACCTGCAGCAGAAAATTAAAGAAGGGATGCACACCTCGAAAACATGAAGGAACTAGCCAGGGGGCAAGGAGTGACATCCACAGGCTACCTCGGTTTAGAAGGCACACCTTCGGGAGATGAAGTGTCTTCTACACATCTTCTACAATGAGTCCCACGAAGTGCCCTCAAAGATTCTACTTACCAAAGTCTCCACTTCATCCTTCTGAAGGGGACATGTGATAGCCAAATGGCTATCACGCTTGGATAGCCTCTAAGGATGACTGATGAAGTACCATCCTCAGAAGTACATCTGACCCACCTTGGGAAAGATGGGATACTCACCACCCGCAGCTAATGACACCACCACCCTCGGATTGGCATGATATGCCAAGTTCGGTCAAGTTGTCTCGAGACCTCGGGGATCATCTCCCCACTCTCAGAAGAATATGGCATCCTCTGAAGGTCCTAGACACTGATAAGGAGCCTTCCTTCGTGGCCCTCAGAGAGCAACGTCAGACCAAAGGAGGCTCGCCTGTCGAAGGGGTCTCACTCCCTGAAGAGAGTCCATCACCGAAGGAGTTCTTAGCCGAATAAGAAAAAAATGGTTATGAGCGTCTGACACAGGGGACCTCGCACATGCCTTGGCACACAACCTTTCCACTTGGCCCTGACCTTCTGTCAGAACGACTACAGCCAGCTGGGGGCCCCTATCCCCGAACGTACGGATCAAATCTGGCCAACCACCTGTCGTGATCAAGGACAAGTTGTAGCAGGAGGCCTCCTCCTAGGGACCCCTTATAAATTCCTGTGGAGAACCTTGGCACAGGGAGAGGACAACAAGTAAGAAATAAGGGACTCTAGCCATTATCTGCCCTTTTTTCCTTCTCACTTTCATCCTCAAAAGACTGACTTGAGCGTAGGAGGCTCCTCCCCCGGAATCACACTCTGGGGAGTCTCTAACCTCTATTTTACTATGTCTTGCAGCCAAATCCTCATCAGAAGCACCTCTTCAAGGCACCGTCTTCATCAGAGGGCTATTTACAAACACCTTTATCCCGGAAGTCCCGTTGGCAGCTACAACATGTCATATAATGAAGATGCCGCCGGGCATCAAAGGGCTTTCCCCTAATGAATGAAGTGTTTGCACACTTATGAAATTTTGTATGGGAAAAATGGTCATAAAGTGACCTGAACTTTGACCCTGAATTTAAAGTTTTATATCTCCCTGTGTAGAGGGAATCTTGGAATGCAATTTTTACCACACCTAGAGCACATCTAGAGTTGAATTGGAATATAGAATTTTTGAATTTGGAGCCCGGTCGCCAAAGATATGACGTTGCAAGTTTGGCTAAGTTTGTTATGGCCCTTCTAGTGGGAAGCAAAATTGAGGAAGGTAAGGTGATCTAAATTAAGTTTAGAACCTTAATTCAAGTTTACATAGCAATAATAGAGAAGTTTAGCAAAGTTCACTAAGTTCTGAGAAAAATAAAGCACTGAACCAAGTTCAGGGGCAAAATGGTAATTTTTTGCATCCTAAATAGTCGGGACAAGTCCCGAGTGTTTTAAAATGAATTTTTATAACTTAACTTTCAAGCTTAACTCAAACTTAAAGGATAGACAAGAATTTAATCAAGAATGACTAAGTTACAAAGATGGGGGCCTTAATTTCACTAAACTTGAAACCTTGGTGACCTTGATGCTAAGTAAAGGTTTAAGAAGGGAAGAGAAGGGGGAGGCTGCCATAACCACATTTTCATCCTTCCCTCACTCATTTGGCTCTCAAATTAAGTTTGGAAACAAGTGATCTTGGTATCAAGAGGTGCAATTCAAGGTGTAGAAGCTTGGAGGAGCCAATTTCAAGCTTGAAACCATGATTTTGAAGCTTGGAAAGGCGTTTTTCCACATCCCCTAGTTTTGAATGAGGTAAGAAATGTGTTCTTGATTGAATTCATGTTTATTAGTTAGTTTGAAGCTTGGGTTTTGGTTAGAGAATGAAGTTTTAGTGATTAGTGCTTTGTTTTTGGATTGGAATTGGTGTAGAACTTTGGTGAGCTTGGTTGGTTGAAAGGGAGCTTGATTCTTGCGTGTTACTTGGAGTTGAGGTAAGGGATATATGTTTTTAAGTTCATTTGATGCCATTAGCTTGAGTTTTCTTGAAGAATTCGAGTGGTTTTAGCTATGGCATTAGTTAAAGGTTTTGGTTGAATTATGGTGGACTAGAGGAATTGGGAGGATTGGATTGATGTTACAAGACATCATAGCTTAGCTTGTGATAGTTGGTTATGTTCTATGCAACATGTTCTATGTGTGTATGAAATTTGGAGGTATTC
>KK904515.1:0-19821 GCA_000696445.1 Aquilaria agallochum | reverse complement strand
TGGGTAAAGTATTCTTCGGTATTGTTTTTTTTTCTCTTTCCTGTTTTTTAAATGTAGCAATTATTATTATTTTTATATTATTAATTTATTTGTGTTATTATTTTATTTTACATTAAACACTTGCCTTCTCTATCTACTCTATATGATATGAGAAGTCACTGTAATTTATTAAAGGAAATAGCTTTTAATTATAGAAAAGTATTGCTTTACAACATGGGTGGTAAGTAAAATTTTGATTCTTATAGTTTTCTTTATTCATGTATCAACATCTCTGTTCATTTGTACTAGTTTAGATTTTTCAGATTTTAAATTGTCATTTTTCTCAACTCTGGAAGAAAATGATGATCTTAAAGATCTGAGAGTCATCATTATTACAATCACCAAACAGATGAAGCCCGAGAATTACTTCAATGTCAATCAGAAGATATAGAACTTGGTTATAGGTAGTATGTAACTTTGAATACTGACAACAAACTTAAATTGTTTTTATCTCAACTTAATATTATTGAAACATCACGGTGAGTTGCTGAAATTTTTTCTTAATCATTTTGAGTTCTTCCTGATATAATTAATTTTCTTTTTCATATAGAATTACGATGAAAGTGTTTTATGATAATCCGATCACTTGGAGTTCTGGTGGGCGAACAATTTTTATAAAGAAATTTTGCAGCTTGCTGCATCATTCACACATCTATAAGACATGCAAGAAGTTATTTTTCGTCTCTAAATCGTGGGACTAGTTGCCTCTAATCAGAATAATGTGTTGACCATTAAGGAAGGTGCTTGACAGTTACCCAATTTTTGTCCTGGTTTGGATGTTGTCAAATTTTGGAGAGTTTGCAAAGAAGCAGTACAACCAGCATATTTTAATGAGTCAAATTTCTAGTAATTGCCCTGAGAAAAATTTGTTTTCCAGTTATCACCACACAGTGTTCTATTTTTGTTTAGGGTGCACCCAGGAAAACAGAAGAAGAAGTCGAGAAAAAGTTAAATGACTTTGACATCTGTTCTATAGTATTTGATTAGACATTTCAGGCTCTCAATGGAGAACATCCTACTCGGAGAAAAAGGTGTTTCATTAGTCTTATCATTTTCTTTCTATAGGGAAGTTTTTCTTTTATTTTTGTTTAAACTTATTGCTTTTTGTTTCTAATTCAAGGTTTCATGGCAGGTGCTAATGAACGGGATGAAGTGGGGTAAGAGCCAGTACTAATGATGCAAATGAAGAGGAATACGAGGAAATGTAAGTTCTTTGTTCAATTCAATTTTATAAAATCTTACTGTTCATGTTTGGATGTGATTTGTATATCTAGTCATAACTCATCACTTTCTTTTAAGAATCTGAAACTGAATGTACCTAATAGGGTAACGATAGCAGATAACATCAACTTTTTTGCTTTGCAGGAACTTTTCAAACACTAAGTAAAGTATTGGGGCTGGTCTTTAATTATGAGTTTTGTTATGCCTAAAGTGCTCAACTGCTTAGACCTTCTTCTCTGTTTCTATTCTAAGTTTTAAGTCATTGTTCTTAAGAAGTTTAAGAAAAATATAAATAAACTGAATGGTTTCTGTCTTGACATTAGATTGCTTTTGGTGATGTTTGAATTTACTTTAGCAATGATGCATACAGGCTCTAATCTGGGATTTTGCATTCAGTGCTGGGACTTTGGAGTTTTATCATGAAAGAGATAAAGAGTTTCTTCTTTTCAAAGAAATTACATTAGACAATGAGTATCCCAGTTTATGAATTGAGCACCATTTAGAAGGGGCAAAGTGGTGTCATTCTTACCAAAATAGCATTTCTTTGAAATCTCCTTTTTTTTGTTTTGGTGGTAGACAAACACTACAGTAGCTTTATGGAAAACTGGGAAAACTTTACGATAAAAGATCTTGCAATTTACAAGCATATAATTTTACTATATTCTGATTTGTTAATAATCACATCCGTTAAAAAAGAGTTCGAAGCCACTACAGAATATCAACTTGAGCATGAAGATGCCAAGTATAGCTTGATTAAACAAGTGGAAAGTTGGACCCCCAATGATTCGATTAGAAGTTAAAAACTTCAGCACTGCTATGAGACAACATAAGTTGTCCAATTTCTTAAGAAAAAAATGAGTTGCAAGAACGTATCTAGTGAATCACATGGCAGATAAGACCAATGTTGTGGAAGAAAAGACCTATGTCTACGTTTCGTGCTTCAGCAAAACTATCTCTCACCAATGCTGCTATTCTGCCCTCGTCGTCGCCATCCTCTCCTCCCTTGAAACCAAAAATCCACAACCAATTCCGACCTCTGCTCCATCTCGTTGGCCAATATGATTCCGACTTAATTCAATCGAAGCAGAGATTGGAGATTAGTGAAACAGGCCTAGGTGATGCGATTTGATCACTGGAATGAGGGTAGAAGATCAGCGACATCTTTAAGTATTTGATCACGAGATCGCCGAAATGAGAACACGATCACCGAAGTGAGATCATAAGATTGCAGCGAGATCACAAGATCGCTGGAACTATACGAGAAGACCTGTGCTTCGATAGTTGGAACGAGGGCAGAAAATCGGTGACGTCTTTGAGTTTTCAACCGCTAGATTGCCGAAATTAGAACGCGATCACGATAGTGAGATCGTGAGATTGTAGTGAGATCACGAAATCGCCGAAACTAGGGTAGGAAATCGGTGGTGAGCCAACGACGACAGAGATGAGAGAAAATTTTAGAAGGTAAAATTGTAAAACAGCAACTATGTCTAATTAGACATATGTCCATGATATCCATATAGGGTAAATTTCATTTATGGTCCCTAACCTTTTGTAAATGTCCTAAACGGGTCCCCAACCTTCATTTTATCCTATTAAAGTCCCCAACCTCTCTATTTTTGTCCTAATCATGGTCCTTCCGTTAATTTCACAGTTAAATGTGATGGAATTGCAAGGAAAAATGATAACATTCATCCTCCATTTTCTTATTCCCACTTAAATTACTAAAAACCTAGTAAATCTAACTTTTCACCCACTATCTCCCTCTCTCCCTCCATTACCATGCCTGGCCACCATCTGCAACCAGCCCCTTCTCTACCCTCTTTGACCACATTTACGGCATCCATTGCTATTGCTAGCCCCAAAAGGATTGGCCAAATCCGCACCTCTTACCCCCCTCCATGCGACTGTCAAAACAACAACGATGATGAACAATCTGTTGCAAGAAAGTACGATCTGTTTCAATTGACAAACAAGCAGCAGTTGATGATGCCGGTGAACACGGTCCTGACTTATATGGCACTCGATTTGGGCTCCGATGGTTCCAAATCTCTACAGCTGCCCAGGCTCTCCATTTGGGCTCTAATGGTGGTCAGACTGATCACGCAATCCCAAGACATCGATGCAACAATCTAACTCAAAGCAAACACAAGAGGAACAAATTCAAATAACTCATACCCGATTTCTTGGAAGTGAATGTGAGACGCTTTCTTCTGACAATCAAATTGAGAGGCGAGGATTTCCCGACCTTGGACCACAAGTGCAAACTCCGACAACCCATCAACGAGCTTCATTGGAAAACGATGATTCCGGTCGGCTTGCTTCCGCTGTCCAGTAAAGAACTAGAGCAAGAAACGAACGACGAGCAATGGGAAGAAATCACAAAGTGGCTGGACAATAAAAAAAAAAAGTTCATCCTCTACGTCGCTTTCAGGACTGAAGCAATGTTAAGCCCAGAAGAGCTAAAGGAATTCACGCTCAGGCTGGAAAAATTTGGCACCCCCTTCTTCTGGGTGCTCAAGGGAGGGAACAAATTGCCAGAAGGATTCAAGTCTCAAGTCACGGATCTAGGCCTTGTTTGGAAGAACTGGGCACCACAATTTCGAATTCTAGGGCACGAATTCGTCGGTGGATTCTTAACCCACTGCGGATAGGGCTCGATCATCGAGGGTCTCTTCTTCGGCCAGCCCTTGGTGATGCTTCCGTTCGTGCTGGACCAAAGGCTCAACGCAAGGCTCTCCGAGGAGAAGCAGGTAGGCATTGAGATTAAAAAGGTGGAGACAGTGATTGAAGAATTATATTTATTAGGTTCATAGTGATTTGAGTGGAAAAAAAAAATGTAGGATAAATGTTGTTATTTTTCCCTGCAATTTCATCATATTTAACTGTGAAATTAACGGAAGGACCACAATTAGGATAAAAATAGAAAGGTTGGGGACTTTAATAAGACAAAATCAAGGTTAAGGACCCGTTTAGGATATTTCTAAAAGCTTAGGGACCATAAATGAAATTTACCCTATCCATATATATCAAACATTTTTACTTTACTGCCCATGTTTGTCCCATTTTGGGTATTTTTACTTGTGAACCCATTTCATGTATTTCATCCACTCAGCTATCATCGATATAACACTAACTTGGGTGGTTTTTAGAAAATTTTCACATTTCCTCCCAAATTTTCTCTGATAAGTTTTAAGTACATAACATTGATTATGTAACTTCACATTGATTTGTATTAAAATAGAAAACTTTTATCTTAAATGTTGTCAGCTTAACGCATAAAATTTTCAAAATTTTAAAAATAAGGCTTTTATCTCATTGAAATAATTTATGCACTCAAATTTTTATTAAAAAATAAAAAAAATCCACAACTAAATATCACCTGATGAAGTAGTAGTCAAGGTCGTAGTCAAGGCAGTAGTCATCTGCAGAGATGCAAACACCCTGGGCCCAACCGAGTTCAAAACCCACCAGCTGCGCAATTGTGCCAGCACCGTCAAACCGCTGCTTTAAGTCCTCCGGCAGGCTCTCATGCTCTAAATTGGTAATTGCTTTCTGAATATATAGAAAAAGGCAGTAGCTAACTTAAGTAAGACAGTAACCAGACACCAGTTACACTCAGTAGACTTTATTAAATCGAGTAATATTTGACTCAAGTTTAGTTTAATAAAAGTTGAAACCTAAAAATCAACTCATCTTTGAGTTTGGAACTCGATAGGCTCAATTCCACAACAGTAAAATAAGCTCGAGCTTTTACAACTTGACAGAATTCTCAAGTGCTTATTTCTACCCCTGGTTCAAACATTGGGATTATGTGTGAAATTTGATTGTCGTAAACTAACAAGACCATCTTAGATATCTTTCTTCAAAATCCATTTAGTTATTTCAATATAAGTATTTTACTTCGGAAACAGAGTACTTAATTGAGAAACTACTAAATGAAAAATGTCTTCCTTACCTTTTGCCTCAAGACTCTACCAAGTATCACGGAGGTGTATAGTTTGTCACACACCATCTATTGCAATCAGGGGGCATAGGAACAGTAATTCTTTTATTGCAATGCAAATGCTCCGGCATCTTGATTTCACCGGGAACACAAGGCTCCATCTTGACATAGCTAATTCCAAGCTTCGTTTTTCCACCTTGGACTGAACCATCCGTCCTCGTGTTCGATAATTCGGGTACTGTCAATGGGCTTATCAGAACATAGCACTAGTATTTAAATGTCTACCGCATGATTCACCACAAAATAATTTTTAAAACCACAAATATACTCTATTTGTTTCTCATTTTACTTCTTTTTTATTAGAATTAACATCATTTAGAAGTTTATATTCTATTTACCTGATAACAACTTAAATGATTTTACTATAAAGTAGATACTTTTTATGAATTTTTCGTTCCTAAGTCTTAAAAGAACAAAACTGATAAAATAAAATATTTACTTTTTACAAAAAAAAAAAATATGATATTCATTTTTCTTAAAATTTCAATTGACATGGAATTCTTTTTTTTTTTAAGAATAATCACTATATGCAACAATATAAAAGCTAAATCATCAGTTTTTGAAAAATCTCCAGCTCAAAACACCGATAAAAAAATGTAAAGCACATATTCAGTGTAATGTTTCAAAAAACATGAGTGAAATCAACATCAAAAATAAACCCGAAGAACCTGGAAAACTTAAGCGTGACCAACTAGGGAAAGGCGAACCATGAAATATTGGAAAAGGAGGAGTGCTAGGGGCAGCTACTCCTGCAGTTGCTCCAACAGTCTCCTTTTAATTGTTTGACATGTGGCATTAGTTTTAAGTTTTACAAGTTAACCGGGTAGAGTAGATTTCAATTATATTTAATATAATATCAATAATAAATAAATAACTTTTTCTTGCTAAAAACAGACGTTTCGTCTGGAGCCTTGCGCCGTTCTTCTGCTTCTTCTTCTTCGCGGCAAATCAATTTTGCTTGACCTTCAGCTTTTTTCTAGGTTTTCTCTGTGATTTCTTATTCTATGACCACAATTCCTCCAGGCGCCATACAGTAAGCATAACAAACTAATTATTTGTTGCAATTAAATTGATTCCTTCTGGTTTTTATATCATCAGCATTGTCGGCCTTTGTTTGCAAATTTTATATGACCACAATTCCTCCAGGCACCATACAGTAGAGAAATACCCAATTAGTTTAGATTTTTGTTTCAATTAAATTGATTCTTTCTGGTTCTTATATCATAAGCATTGCGGCCTTTGTTTACAAATTTTATATGACCACAATTCTTCCAGGCACCATAGTAGAAAAATATCTAATTATTTTAGGTTTTTGTTTCGATTAAATTGATTCCTTCTGGTTCTTATATCATCAGTATTTTCGGCCTTTCTTTGCAAATTTTATTAAATTGCTTGCTGTTGGTTACATGTTTCCTCTCATTCTTCCATTTTTTATAGCTATTCTTTTCGGGTCTAAATATAGTGGAGCCTCCTAAATCAATATCTTCACGCAAGTAGCCCTTAGCCCTCTGATATATATATATATATATTCCATTTGTTGTTTCACCTTTTAATGTATAATATTGTACTTTATCTTTCAGGTACTCAGGATAATGGATATAGAGTTGAACTTAAGGGATCCATGTAAAGTCACAAAAGAAAAGTCACCTGATTGCTAAGAAAACAATCATCAAAATATGGGTCAACTCAACAGTGATGAAATAAAAATCTAAAATGCCGATGATATTGTTGAACCTTTTGTTGGAATGGAGTTTGATTCACAAAATGGTGCATATGAATTTTACAAGGATTATGCAAAGAAGGCAGAATTTGGCGTGGCCACAAAAGCCAGTCGTCGTTCAAAGATAAATGGAGAATTTATTGATGTGAAATATGCTTGTTAAAGACATGGTTCTAAACAAGAGTCTAAGGCCATCAACCCTCGACCTTGCTTGAAAGTAGATTGCAAAGCTATCTTGCATGTGAAGAGAATACATGATAGAAAGTGGTTCGTTGAAAATTTTGTCAAAAATCACAATCATGAGCTTTCGCCAGAACATGTACATTACTTTCCTTGTCACAAGAGCATCGGCTTAGCCAAGAAGGAAAGTATAAAAAATCTGAATTCAGTTGGTGTAAAGACAAGTAAAATATTTGCAACAATGGCAAACCAACATAGTGGATATGAAAATATTGGATGCACCAAAAAGGACATCAGAAATCATTTGGATAAGGAGCGCCAACTAGAACTTGAATCTGGAGATGCAAATGCAATGCTTGATTTTTTAATGCGGTTGCAAAAAAAGGATCCAAACTTTTCTATGCCATTGATTTGGATGAAGAACATCGTTTGAGAAATATCTTTTGGGTAGATGGAAAAGGTAGAGAAGACTACAAGGTTTTTAGTGATGTTGTATCCTTTGATACCACATATATTATCAATGAATATACGATGCCTTTTGCCCCATTTATTGGAGTAAATAACCATTTTTAGTCTATGATCCTAGGATGTGCATTGCTTGCTAATAAGACTACAGAAACTTTTACTTAGTTGATAAGGACGTGGCTTGAAGCAATGAGTGGAAAGCATCCAGCTGCATTTATAACAGATCAAGACAAGTCAATGAAGCTAGAAATTTCAACTATTTTTCCAAATACAAAGCATCGTTATTGTCTTTGGCATATCCTAAAAAAGCTCAGTCATGTAATGAGGGAGTATGAAAGATTCATGGTGCTTTTTAACAAGTGTATTTATGTGTCTTAGAGCAAAGAACAATCTGAGGAAAGATGGCAGCAATTGGTTAACGAATTTGGGCATCATGAAGATGATTGGATTCGGCTTTTATATGAAGATCGAGAGCAATGGGTTTCTGCATATATGAAAGACACATTTTTTGCTGGAATGTCAACTACACAAAGGTCACAAAGTATTAATTCCTTCTTTCACAAATATGTAGGTTAAAAAACTACATTAAAAGAATTTGTCAAGAAATGTCAAGAAGTTTTGCGAGATAGGCATGAGGCTGAAAATCAAGCAAATTTTAATACATGGAGTAAGACATCCATCTTGAAGACCCCATCTCCTTTTGAGAAACAATTGGCATCAGTATATACTTTTGAAATTTTTAAAAAATTCCAAGAGGAAGTTTTGGGTTTAGCAGGATGTCATTTAACCAAAGAAAAGGAACATGGGCATGTTACTACATTTAAAGTTATTGACTTTGAAAATGGCGATGACTTTATTGTAGAATGAGAGAGAAAAGTACGAACAAAGAAGCAGTGCTATGATCATTTATCTCAACAAGTGGCTCAAGTGGTCGAGGAGGTTTCACTACCTGTTGAAGGTTTTGACATCGCATGTCAAGGGTTGGAAAATATTTTAAAGCAGTGCGAGAAAGCCAACCAATCTAAAAAAGTTGATGAGAGAGCTGCCAAATTTGGGAAAGAGAACTTGAGTACTAATACTTTGATCTGGCGATATCGAAAACGAAAGAAGCTCCTGAGAGAATGAAAAGTAGGATTGAGAAAGGGAAGCAAAGAAAATGAATTAATAGGAAAACCAAGGTTAGTGATTTCATTTTAGTTCATATATTTGAAGTTCCTGTGACATAAGTAAACTCATAGCACTTCATATTTATCTTTAGAGAATAAGCTATATGTTTCCATGTTTGCTTACCAGGTGCAATCAAAATGAGGAAGACAAATAGATCAAACAACCACTACTCTTTGCGAAAGAAATGTACTAAGTTCAAGAAATGTGGAGGCACATGGATCAATGTCAATTGAAAGAAATGAATATCATTTTGGTCAACATATACAGGATGGTATTAATTACTAAATTGATCTTTCAAAGTTTATTAGGTTCCATTTTATCTAACCAAGCATAATGCATTTGCAATTCTAGGTGAAGTGGATTTTGCTTTCAACAGTTTAATTGAAGATTGTAATACTTTTGATATTTGGAGGCATTTAACAAAGGTATTATTAATTTCTTTTTGTTACGTATCCACCATAAAATTGTATACAAGAAAACACTAATCAATTTTCCTATGTTTTTAATAGCAGATATGGACTGAATTTGAGTGATATGGAAAGTCAGAAGAGAAGAGCTTACTCATGGCTCTATTAAGAGCAAGTAATCTGGTGCAAAGTACTTGATACACTCATTGTCTGGGATCTCTGCAAAACAATATTGAACTTCTTTAGTCATCATTCTCCAAGTGTTTTGTATTACTTCCATAGCTCAAAACATACAATACTAGGACATGAACTGTGATTAAAAAGGTTTAAGTAATGGATTTCATGAGATGTGGTCATGCACTTATTCTGGCAATGGTAAAAAAGAAACTTACAGCGAGCAGCAAAAGGCAGCAAATGCCAGACCAGACCAACTACAATTCCCTATTTCAATCACTAGGTGGATACTTCTTCACTCAGATGTAGCTGACATTAATAGCCCGTTGGCCGCTAAAGAGACTCACATTTTAAGCATGGTAATTCATGGCACCGCAGGCACAGGGACAAGGGAACCATTAAAGGTTGGCAGGTCATAGTGGTAGACATTAAAATAAAAACGGATGTAGACAATGGTCCCTAAAAAGGATGTAGAAAACATTGTAGGTACCAGCAGTGTTTGCATACCTTTTCGTGGAGACCTTTTATTGACTCCATCATCAACTGAGCCTGCAAAACGATTGTGAAGCAAAGATTCTGAGACTGAGACTGAGTTATGATACTGTTTCAGGTTCTGCTATCAGAATACCAGCAAAGCTTGCTGATAAGAAGAAATGCATGAAAAGACACCCCACTTTCTCCAATTGATGAGAGCAGATGTTCTTACAATGAAAGCGCATACACTGCACAGCAGGAATCAGAGTCATTGTTATCATGAAGATACTAGTAGGAGGCTTTATCTCAATATGGATGGGCATTCGAACAATGCTAGTAACAGCGGGACACGTAATACTTTGGGACACTAAACTTTCCAACAACTAGCTATTATGATCAAGTTAATCAAGCAAATGAGAGCTGAGCATAGAAGCAGACTAGTGGTTATATCATCAAATGAAAGAATCACTGCCACATGGCCTGAAATATGTATGGACATGATAAACGAATTTGGAAGTATGCCAAGAATCTAGATGTTCAATGCCTAAATTCTAGCTTAACATGTAATAGTACAGAAATAATGCAATGTTCTTCTGTTATCCATACCAAGCGCTGCACGTTGATCAATTTGCTAATCTCCATAGGGATATCAGCTGCAAATTCAAAAGAAAAGTGGAGGGGAAAGTTAGCTAGTAAAACTTGGAAAAGCATCAATTTTATTGGAGATTTATTTATTTTTGTCCAGAAGTGCAAAACTAAGTAGGGGTGCTATTACATACGCTTAAGAACAAAAAATTATTGCCTCACAAACACCAGATCTCATGATCAAAGTGGATAATAAGTAGCCAGAGAGATCCCACCAAGATATGGACGGGCAGCAGTAGAGGTCTCGGGAATTTGATTTTTAACTAGAAAGGACAAAACGGTTATACCTCATTGTGGACAGAGCCATTTACTGCACTTCTTATCATGTGGTGGATACCTCTCTCCCCTAACAAATATCCATAAGCAAACTCAAATTCAAATTCCAAAACAGCTGATTTGATGCCACCATTGTTGGATAGCTGTTTCTCTACCAGCCGTGCTTGATGACCTTGCATTTTAGCCCATTTTGTATACATGGTCAGAAGTTGTTCCACCCATACCTGGACATAAATGTGACGTGGCACTTGAGAAACCACATACAAAAACTAAACATGAGAAAGGTTTGCTTTTACTGGACAGCTCTTACATGTATGACATTCACAAAAGTATTAAAACTTACTTCGACCAGAGAAACAGTTTGGGATGTAACAGGAGCAAAACCTCCACTAACCAGTAACCCTGAGTTCCCAACTTACAAAGGAAATACACCCGAAACCAAAAGCGCATTGTGAACTTTCACCGGTCATATTATTGAATACCAAAGCTTAGGCTTGGCACAGGTTTTCAGATATTAGTCATGTTTGCAAGTGGTGTGAGCATTGCAATGATATTTCGGTGAGACTAAACCCAGCAGTTCCTTCTTATGACTGAATGAAGGGAACATTTTGATGACCATTACATAAAGAAGTGCTATTCCTCTCTTCCCCTTTGAAGAGAACCTAAATGGCATTCCATTAATGACAGAATACAAACAATAAAATCAAGTGAAGTAAAGGAAAGCACAGGGACAAACCATGGTACCATTGTCGTCTAATCTAGCTTCCACAATAGTGCAGGCACCCCCTTGTCATATGGCCCCCTGAGAAGCTTCAACATCTCATACTGATCCAAGAACTTGCTCACATCTACAGATGCATCGTAGGCTTCGCTGAAAAGGCCAGAACTGATCGCATCTTCTTCAGCCAACTGCTTTATCAGCTTCGCTTCTTCAGTCTGCAGAAACAAGGCACTTCTGTGAGCTATCAAACTTGGCAAGTTCATACGTCAACCAATCAAGGCTATGGCGATTGGTATACCAGAAAGATTTAAACATGATACATTTTCAGGGCATGTCATCCATCAAAATTCAAGCTTATTAAGCAACATAATGATATGTAAAGCATCAATTAAAGAAAATGAAACTGAAATCATCACCTTGTGGCTTAAATCTTTGAGAGCATCTACCAATTTGGCACTGTCAGCCAATGTTGTAAGCAATTCATTTGATTTGGCTGGGTCGTCCCACAGATTATAGTCACGCATCATCTCTTCCCTTCGTCTCGCTTCTTCGACTTCGAAAGCAGGCGGCCCTAACATTTCAGCTCGAACAATCACATCTTTAATCTTCTTTTTCAAGTAGAATAAGCCTAGACCATTTCAAAATTCAAACACCATTCACAATGCCAGGTAATTACTAACACCGCAAGCCTAAGATGGAATGCTTCAGTCAAGGAGCTCAAAATATATATCCTGAAGTGAATTAAGGAGAGAGAAAGTGCAGGAAAGGAGACCGACCCAGTTGCTTGAAGGCTCTGTTTCTGCCATCAACGGAATGGGAAGCTCGAGTTCTGACGACGGGAAGGCGAATTTTTTATCTCTTTCTTGAACAAGCTGCGACTGGAGGGAGAGCACCACCTGTTCCTATTCCAAACACAGGTTGCGACGCCATTTTACTTGGTACCGGCGAACTGTGGTGTGAGCATTGCAATGATATTTGCGACCAGCGGTGGATCTAGGTTTTGAGGCTTGGGGGCTAGAGGCAATGGATGTGAGACGACCGAAACCTAATAAAAAAAAATTATTTATAAAAGTTAAATTTTATAAAAGATTATTTAAACAATTATTAGGTATATATAGTATTAATGTAATATCTATTTTAAATAAAAATTATTAAAATAATTACTTTATTTTGATTAATTTTCACTTACACAAACTAGAGGAGAGAGAGAGAGAGAGGCAGAGACAGAGAGATGTTGAGAGATAAATGGTTTGGAATGGATATACAATATTTCAAATATTAGGGGCAAATTCGCAATGAAAGGTAAAGATTTATCACTCTTCGCGCTATTTACCCTTTGTATGTTCTTCAACCATTTTGGGAGGCCAAAATTCTCACTTGGTCCTTAATTTCACAAAAAATAGCCAAGTTAGTACTCATATTTACAAATTTTTGAAATTTTCGGGGGGCAACAGCACCCCCTGCCCCATGGTGGTTCCGCCACTGTTTGAGACCTCCAACACGAAGACCAGAGACGGAGCTAGTAGGGGGGTTGGGCGGTGCCCAAAACAAGCTGAAATCTGAGGAAAAACTAAACATAGAGACATAGCCAGGAGAGATCTGGAATGGAATCTGCTCAACGACATAGAACCATCCGATTCTGGTGTCCCAGTGCTTAAAGGGGAAGATTCTAAAATACTAACCCGGTACCAGTGCCCCCCAATCCTAGCCGTCCATTTCTCCAGATCAAAATTTGGTCAAAATTACCACCATAACCATATTTTTTTTCCTTTTTAATCATTTTAGTTCCAAATGTTTATTTCTTTCTTTCAGCCATCAGATTGAGATATGAGAAAAGAAAGGGTTAGGGCACCCAGTTGTACCGATTTGTCAGTTACTGGTCTGAAGTTTCATTGTCACTTCTTCCGTCCGTCGTCGATTTCCTTCGCAAAACCATCGTCGTCACCGATTCGCCAATTCGCTTCCCTCCGTCACCGATTCACACTCCACCGTCGTTTCTCCACTTTCACACTCCCGTCTGCCGATGCTTCTCCACTTCCACGCTTCGATTCGCACTTCCACATTCCGTCCGCTGTAGCTTCTAAACTTCCACACTCCATCCGTCATCGTTTCTCATCGCGCTACCTTCCATCGCCACCCATGCTTCAATCGGTGACTTCCATCCGCTATCTTCTCCGTGCTTCAACCGGCGACCTCTACTCGCTATCATATCCATGCACTTTAAAGCTGCCGACCATCGTCGAAGACACCCCACGTTGGTGCAACTCATCCGACGACATTGTTGAGAGAATGGGGACAAACCGCAGTCTCGACCTTCAGTCAATCCATTTGACTCATTGGCCAAATGCTTGTGCAGTCCTAATTTTTATGTGTTTGTTCGTTTTAGTCCTTAAATCCTCTATGTTTCATTTTGAAGCCATTTATATTTTATTTTAATTTAATTCATTAATCGAATCAAATAGTAACATGAAATTTTGAATTATAGATGTAATCTAGTTATTTAATTTAAGTCATGTTTTAATAGCAACGGTGATGATGAAAGGAAACAATTATTATAGCGTGTCAATATATTTTATCTTTAAAAGGTAAGAAAATGCTTAATTTTTAATACTTTTAAAAAAAATTATAGTTATTTTAAAGGAAAGATGGACATGTAGATTAGTGGCAGTAACCTTAATTCAACGTTATGTTATTTTCGCCCATAAGATTTTTATGTTCGCAGAATAGGCATTGACGACATTTTACAATTTGCATTTGTATTTGATTTTTATTTATTTGTTATTTTAACCATGAAATAATTTTATAAAATTACTAATATAAATGATTATAATCTTAGGCTAGTTATCCAATTATCTAATTAAATGAATTTTCTTAATCTTTTTAAGAGGTCAGAAATTAATCGAATTAAGACGGTCAAATACTTAATAAATCTGAATAAAAAGTGTTCTTGTTAGACTTGGTAAAGTACCAAAGTAGATTTATTTCACTAAAATATGATTAGTCTCATAGACTATATAAGGCTTCCAATAAGCCTAGGAAAATTGAATTCAGATTAAGTAGATTTTAGGTTTGAAATTTTGGATTCAGGTTAATTTCGGGTTAAGTAAATTTCAGGTTTAGTCAATTTCAGTTTCAGGTTGAGTCAATTTCAGTTTCAGGTAATTTCAGCTTAGGTTATTTAGGTTTTGCACCAAATTCAGGTTGGCATTCAGGTTCACTCGGTTTACTGATGCATAAACTAAACTAACTAGACCATTTAACTTAGTAAATATGGAAATTACTTGTTTGGAAGAATCTAATTCTTCACTCTAAACCATAAACCTAAAGTTGAATCCTAAACTCTAAACTTTAACCCTAACCCTGACCCTATTGCCTTATCCTAAACCCTAAACTCTAATCATACCTTAACCTTCACCCTAAACACTAAACTTAAAACTAACAAAAATCCATAAGCTTGAACGCTTGTCCTAAACCTTGACCTTAGCACTAAACCGTAAACTCTAAATCTTGTTATATAATTCTTGATGGAGTTGGTAAAGTCCCAAGACATCTTTATTTCGTTCGAATCTGATTGGCCTCGAACCATCTACAAACTATATAACTCTAGACATTTACAACATTTTTTTGGTCCTCAAACTAATTGATTTTTCAAAATAAAATAATGTAGGTTTTACACCAGCTGTTTAAATAATGGTCATAATAAAAGAGAAAAAAAAATTAAAATAAATAAATAGCAAAAAAGGCTTTGACTTATTTTTTTCCTTAATTGCTGGACAAAAGGTAAAAATAATAACCTTATTTATACCAAGACTCCTTAAATTATAAACTCTTTGTCTGTAAATATTTACAAAATTGTTTAATATGTCAATCATAGTAAAAAATTAAAATTGTATAAAAGCACCTTAAACAAAACTCTAATCTTAAACCTAAACCCTAAACCTTAACCCAAAACCTAAACTCTAACATGTACATAAATGTTTTGCATTTATAAATTAAAATGTTAAATATGTCAGTTATAGTTAAAATTAATATTATGTACCAAGTAAACCCATAATATAAGATAAAAAAATACTAAATATAACCCTAAAACCTAACCTTAACCCTAACCTTAATTCTTGAATTTAGCCCTAGTCCAAAACTCTAAACACCTAAATCCTAAGTCTAACCCTAAACCCAGAGCCATAAAGTATACACTTAAACCCTAGCCCTAACCCTAATCCCTAACCTATATTCCTAACCCTAAACCTAAACCTTACCCCTAACCTTAACCCTAAGCCTAACCCCTAACCATAACTCTAACATAACCCTATTCCTTAATTCTTAAAAGTACATACATGCTTGAGCTTTTAAAAAATTTATCAAATATTGTTCAAATTAAAATGTACATACATGCTAAATCTTAAACACTAAACCCTAACTCTAATCATAAACCCTAAACTATACACCTAAACCTAACATTAAATCATAAACCCTAACCTTAATTCCTAATAACTAATCCTTAACCTTAATCCCTAATTTCTAACCTTGACCCTAATTCCTAACCCTAATCCTCTAAACATAATCCCTAACCTTAACCTCTAAACAATTTAAGGTTATGGTAGTAACAATTAAAGGTTATGATGGTACCAATCTAAGGTTATAATGGTATAAATTTAAGGTTATAGTGGTACCAATTAAAAGTTACGGTGTTACCAATTTAAGATGATACTAGTACCAACTTAAGGCTATAATGGTACAAAGTTATGGTTATAGTGGTATCTACTTAAGATTATAGTGGTACTTAGTTAAAGTGATTATAGTACCAATTTAAGATTATTGTGGTATCAAGTTATGGTTATGAAAGTATCTAACTAAGGTTATAATGGTACCTAGTTAAGCTTATCATGGTACCAATTTAAGATTATAGTGGTACCAAGTTAAGGTTATAGTGGTACAATGTTAAGGTTATGTTGATACCAAGTTAAGGTTACTGTGGTACCAATTTAAGGTTATAGTGGTATCAAATTGAGGTTATAACTAAGTAGTGAAGGTTATGATGGTACCAAGTTAAGGTTATAAAGAGGTACCAAGTTAAGGTAGCACTATAACCTAAACTAAGTACCACAATAACCTTAACTTGGTATCAGTAGAACCTTAACTCAGTACCCCTAGAACCTAAATTAGGTATCACAATAACCTTAAATTGGTACCAATAAACCTTCAATTGGTATTAGTATAACCTTAACTTGATACCATTAGAACACTAACATGGTACCACTATAACCTTAACTTGGTATCACAATAACCTTAATTTGGTACCGGTATACCTTAACTTGGTACCATTAAGACCTTAATTTGATACCATAATAACCATAACTTGAACCTTAAGTTGGTACCAGTATAACCTTAATTAGGTACCACTCGAACCTTAAATTGGTACCAATGAACCTTAAATTAATATCAGTATAATCTTAACTTGATACCATTAAAACCCTGACTTGGTACCACTATAACCTTAACTTAGTATCACAATAACCCTAATTTGGTACCGTTATAATCTTAACCTAGCACCATTGACACTTTAATTTGATACCACAATAATCATAACTTGATACCACTAGAACCTTAAGTTGGTACCAATGAACCTTACTTTGGAACCAATATAACCTTAAATTAGTACCAGTATAACTTTAAATTGGTACCAGTATAACCATAATTTGGTACTACTGGAACCTTAACTTGGTACCACTGAATCTTAAATTGGTATTAGTATAACATTAACTTGATACCATTAGAACCCTAACTTAGAACCACTGTGACCTTAAGCTGGTACCAATGAACCGTATTTTGATACCAATATGACCTTAAATTAGTACCAGTAGAACCTTAAGTTGGTACCAGTATAACCATAATTTTGTACCACTACAACCTTAACCTGGTACCACTGAATCTTAAATTGGTATCAGTATAACCTTAACTTGATACCATTACAACCCTAACTTGGTACCATTATAATCTTAACTTGGTATCATAATAACTTTAATTTGGTACCATTAGAACCTTAACTTGGCACTATTGGGACCTTAATTTGGTACCATTAGAACCTTAACTTGGCACTATTGGGACCTTAATTTGATACCACAATAACTACAACATGGTACCACTAGAATCTTAAGCTGGTACCAATGAACCTTACTTTGGTACCAATATGACCTTAAATTGGTACCAGTAGAACCTTAAGTTGGTACCAGTATAATCATAATTTGATACCACTAGAACCCTAACTTGACACCATTAGCACCCTAACTTGAAACCACTATGACCTTAAGCTGGTACCAATTAACCTCACTTTGGTACCAATATGACCTTAAATTAGTACCAATAGAACCTTAAATTGGTACCAGTATAACCATAATTTGGTATCACTAGAACTTTAACCTGGTACCACTGAACCTTAAATTGGTATCAGTATAACCTTAACTTGATACCATTACAACCCTAACTTGGTACCACTATAATCTTAACTTGGCATCACGATAACCTTAATTTGGTTCCGTTATAACCTTAACTTGGCACCATTGAAACCTTAATTTGATACCACAATAACCATAACTTGGTACCATTATAACCTTAACTTGGTACCAATGAACCTTACTTTGGTACCAATATGACCTTAAATTGGTACTAGTAGAATCTTAAGTTGCTGTCAGTATAACTTTAATTTAGTACCACTATAACCTTAAATTGGTACCAATGAACCTTAAATTGGTACCAATGAACCTTAAATTGGTATCAGTATAACCTTAATTTGATGCCATTAGAACCCTAGCGTGGTATCACAATAACCTTAAGATGGTACCACAGTAATCTTAATTTGGTACCGTTATAACCTTAACTTAGTACCACTGGAACCTTAATTTACTACCACAACAACCATGACTTTGTACCATTAAAACCATAACTTGTTACCACTATAACCTTAATTTGGTATCATTATAACCTTAATTTTATACCACTACAACCTTAAGTTGATACCACTTAAACCTTATTTTGGCACCAATATGACCTTCAATTGGTACCACTGGAATCTTAATTTGGTGCCGCTACAACCTTATTTTGGTACCACTAAAACCTTCAGTTGGTACCAGTAAAACCTTAATTAGATACCACTAGAACCTTCAATTGGTACCACTTGAATCTTAACTTAGTACCATTAGAACCCTAACTTGATATCACTATAACCTTAAATTGGTAAACTAGAATCATAATTGGGTACCACTATAAGCTTATCTTGGTACCACTAATTTTAAATTAATTTATTTTTCTATAAAAATAACCTATACCTGAATTTTTCACATAATTCTTAAATTTCTTTCCCTTCAATCACACCTTAACATTTATTTATTATCTTCTTACATACAAATGAATATATATTTTATATCTAATACCAATATAATACATTCATTTTCAATTATTTTTACTTACTAATCCACCAAATAAAAAAAAATTAATTATATATTTTATATATTTATTATCTATAATACATACAATAATTCTTTCTAGTCATTCTCATCTTATTTCGTACAATTATATTTCCCAATAAATATATATTTATATTTAATATCCATAATACCTTAAAATAAATATACATTTTAGATTTACTTTGTCCATTTCAATAATTTTCCCTTCTTTTTCCCCTATTCACGCCTATCCCTTCTCCATTGCAACCTGTTACCGGAACAACATGTTACATTTTACTCTTATTAGTCCAATGGTTCTTTTGCTACTAATTCCTAATTTAGGCCCTTAACTGACACTTTCTGAAAAGTTTGAGGAATTAAAAAAAATGGGGTATGGCTACGGACCGGTATTTTAGAACGATCCGCTTAAGGGCAGCCAAGGTTTCTAAATTGCAAATCTCACTTGAGTGGACCCCGCAACATTTGCTCGGTGGGCCCTACAAAATGTGGCGTGGTTGACTGACGTGGAAGTAAATACATTGGACGGATACAAACTGAAGGGTCTTTCTACAGTACCTGGGCAGGTACATACCTTGGCTTAGGTGACATACATGTGGCAGTCCTAGTAGGAATTTCACCAAGTCAGATTTATTTTGGTAGAATTACCATAGAAGTCCTTAAAGTTTTTAATTATATTAGAAGTCCTTATTTTGGTAACGGTAAATTGGTTATCGGTTAGTTATATTATAAAGTAAAAAACGTGGCTTGAGTAGAAAAAATAAAATAAAAATGCAAACAGAAGGCGAGCGGACGGCCGGGAGTTGCGAGTTGCGACAGCACCGGCGGAATCAGTGACGGGCGCATGGCAGAGAGATCGAAGCATGGCAGCG